>CAJNDV010036518.1:398-57005 GCA_905221635.1 Symbiodinium sp. CCMP2456
CCTCAAGAATTTCTCTATGAAGTTCAAGAATTTTTCTATGAAGATTGGACAACAAGTTTGTCCAATAAAGATCACAACTTTACTATGAAGTTTTAATAGCGTTATGGCTTGAAATCTATAAGACCTCCTCTCCTCTTCCCCGGTCCGTATCTCGTCGGGGTCTGACGACTTGTCTGCCTTTTTATCTGCGTTGGCCTGAGTTGGGTTGGGCGTGCGTCCGTGGTCCGGTCAAGCCAGCTTGATATGGTTTTGGATTTCCGGTCCACCAACTTCTACCGACCGGTCACAGGTAGCCGGTCAGTCTGTAACTGCCGGTTTTCCTCCGGTCCGAACATCGGACCGGCTACCTGACTCGTTGGACGGTTTTTCGCCAACGGACAAAAGAGGAAGCGTGACTGCTGCTGCTGTTTAGGTCCTCTGCTGTTTTACTTAACCCGGTAGGAAACGGAAGCCTTAACCGAACAGTTGCGAAGCGCGATTGCATGGAGAGGTTTTTGTGTCTTGCATTTTGGAAAACGCATGTTTGCAGGACGTTGAAAAAACAGCTGCTGCAGGGTTGGCGAAACTTTGGATTTACGTTTTAGTTTTTAATGCTGGTTTCAGACAGCTGCCCAGGTTGTGGAGGTTTTGCGGACATATGTGCGGAAGCCGGAGCAGGTGTGCGGGGAGTGTGCGCGGAGTGTGCGCGGCAGTGATGTGACGAGTGTTCGGAAGAAGCTGGACATTGAACAAGTTGCAGCAAAGGTCTTTTTTGCAAGTTAAGAACATGCTTGAAACTTACAGCCGTTCATCTAATTAATCTGCTGTGTTTTTCTTTTGAACTTGGGCGTAGTTCACGGAACATTCCGCTATTGGGTCGGACTTTCTTAGCAAGGTCAAAATGCAAGAAAGCGCAGCAAAACAAAATCAAAGAAACTAAACACAAACGTTTTCTTTTTGCTTTTTTGTGGTTGACACAAAACACAAGGTTTCATTTCCAACACAAGACAGTTCTTTTTGCTTCACGCAGTTTGCTGCTTTTCCTTGCGCTCCGATTCGTTGCTGCTTTGCTTCGCTTCGCCACTGCAATTTCGCTGGCTGCAGTTCTCGTGCGATTTCGTTGCTGTGTTGTTTCTGCTGTGTGCTGCTGTGTCGCTGCGCCCCAAAAAAACAGTGCATCGGTGGCATGCAAAAACAGATCAGAATTGCGGCTTTTCGGAGTCTTCAATTTTGTTTTGCGGTCTGCAGGCGCAAAAGCAATCGACACTTCCAAAGTATGGAATTCTGACACTATCCCAGGAGAAGGCCTCTGTCGGCATTGAGAGGCTTGGCACCTATTTGCCAGCCCCCCTTCAAGCTCCCTTCAAGTTCCTCTTTAAGATTGGGTTGCTTTCTAAGCAGTTAAGCTTGGACTTGCGGGTTCGGAGATCTTAGACAGGAAACCCAACAGGTGCCAGGACATGCCGATGCCAAGACCTTTAAAAGCATTTTACATCCCTTGATCTGTGGTCATGACTGGAACACAACTTCGCAGTAAGCTGATGGGGCGACGCATTCAACCGTGGATTGTTTGGCTTCTGTGCATGGCCAGCTTAAAGAAGGTCAGCTCAAACCACCTTGGACAGCCTTCTCTGGGCTGTCCATCGTCTCATGCGCTGCATGAGCCTTTGCACAGCTGGGCCAAAACCCTTTGAAGCTAATTGAGAACATGCAAGGTCCACGGAAACAGTTCGCTGTTGGACGCCGCAGTGGTCTTCAGGTTTGAGACTTGCTTAAGTGCTGAAGGTGAGGCTTCGACCTCCGGCACGGTGTTTTCTTGCAGGGATTCGGTTAGATGCTGATCCAGGTCATGAGCAGGATTGTGGGCTGGCATCCCGCGGTGTGGCCGTCTGCTGTGCGTTCCTTATCAAACTAATCGTGGATCTATTCAATTCATCGCTGTTGCACAGACGCCCGATCGACCGCACTTTAGCTCTTGCATGAAAACCCGTGCATTTGCTGCATTTGCTTGTGAACTTTTCCCACCAAGTACTGCCGTGCTGTCACTGAGGCCAAACCAAGCCGAATTCTTCGCAGTTTTGCAAAACCCTAATTATGCGTGCTTTGCAAACATCACATTTGGAGAATTGAACCTGGCTTGAGCTTGCATGAACGAAGTCTGAGAGAAACCGATAATGCCTCAAAGCCTTTTCCTGGCTCCAGCGACGGCAACATAGCTGGGGCTCTCTTTCCTTAACTTTGTTTGTTCGTGTACAATGAAGCAATTCCTTTGGCAATGGCCATCGTACTTGGTCATGATGTGGGCCACGTTCTCCGTGGCTTCATCCATGAAAGTTATGCAGGAGTTGATCACCAACTCGTCGCAAGCCGCGATCGCTGAGCATTCTGTGCACTTTTCGCGCTCCGAGAGCGATCTCAAGGGGTCTGAGATGGCTGTGCAGAATGCTCTTGTGGCCCGGTCCTCTCGCTCGAAGATGTTGGTTGGTGAGAAGACCAACTTTTCAAGTGTTGACGAGGAGCTTGATGCCGTGGTGTCAGCGAAGTTCTTCGGAACCATTGCTGATGGGTTTGAAGCTGTTGGCAGTGCGATTGGCAATGCGGCCGTGGTTGTCGGGAACACTGTCGTAACAGCAGCAGAGGCCACCTTGCAGAGCTTGCCTCCGGAGATCCAGGGTGTCGCAAGCACCATCGGGCAAGTGGCGGTAGGTGCCGTCAACACAATGGTGAGTGTAGGAGAGATGGTGGTAGATACAACCGTTGATCTTGCGGGAACGGCGCTAGCCCATGCCCAACAATCCCTCGCGGAAGTGGGAAGGTTGGCTGCCGGGTTGGCCGTTGCAGCCTGGAACGAGATCAAGAAGATAATCGATTGTATGAAAGAGATGTTCTCTTTGTGTTCAATCTTGATCGGCAACCAGTGCGACTGCAACGCTGGCAGCGACGTCACGATCGGGACGGACCGCTTCTCGGTGCGGTGTGTCTTTAAGGCATCCGCCGAGTTTTCCCAAGGCTTCGGGCTAGCAGCAGTTCAACAGAGCAAGCTGGACGGCACGAAGCTGGAGGGTGGCTTGACCCCTATTGGAGTTTTTGTAATGCTAGCTGCGTTAAAGTGTTAAACTCAAGAACTTTATTCTTGGCGGGATTTGCGGGAACAGCTGAGGTATGAACCTATTGCCTGGAGCGCCGTTTGTGCAAGCTTTCAAGAGCTTCGGCAATCGTAATGGCACCCTGTTTCTTTTGTATTAGTGAAGGGCTCAGGTTCTGAGTTTAGGGTTCAAGGCGCAAGCCGAATTTTTCCATGTCGTCGCTCTTCGGGAGATCTTCTGAAATGTCGTGCAAAGGAACTTCTTGACCCGAAGCCCTCAACCCCAAGCAAACCACAGCCCCCCTAGGCCTCATTCCCCGCCCATACATTGAATCCGAAAACTGCCAGGGACGCAGGCACGGTGTTGAAGAGCCAGGATGCACTGAAGGACAAGAAGACGTCAGGAACCTCGAGTGCCTTGCCTCACTTGGGCTCGAATTCAGAGTTCCTGTACTATGCTCCTAGATTTCACGACCAAGCAAGGCTCGTGTGAGACGTCTTTGGATGTGCCTCCGATTGCAAGAAGAGGAGCTATTATTGCATGACTTTCATGTTTCATGATTGCTTCATTGTTGGAGTGCTGCGGCCATCAGCAGACACAGGCTGCCATGTCCTATCCGAGGTTGCCATCGATGGCGTTGTCCAGTTTGTACCAGATGTGACCTTCACTGTTTATGACAGCGGAGACTGGGCAGAGCCTACGTGCGTTTTTTGAAAGAGACTTGCTGCCTGTGGTTTAAAGTGCTGGCGCCACTTTGTTTTGAGAAGCAACACTATCACGTCAGCTCAGGAACGACCGAGTTCCAGATCAGTGGCATGGTGCGCGCGTCCGTTCAAGCTCTGGTCGAGGCGCAAGGCAGCTGCTCGTACAAGGCCGGAAAGGGAAGAGGCAAACTGCTGTTCCGTTGCTGACTGTGACATTGATTTTGCTGGTGGTGGTGCTGCTACTGCCGCTGCTCCTGCTGCTGACGCTGTCGCTGCATCTGTTTCGCCTCTGTTTCTGTTTCTGCTGCTGATGCTGTTGCTGCCTCTGTTTCTGCTGCTGCTGCTGGTCTGGCTGATGCATGTGCGGCTGCCAGTTTCTGGTTGGGGTGGTGGCGGTGGTGGTCTTGTACGACGTCAAATATCATCTGAGCGCCAGCGCAGTCGCACATGTGAATCCTGATGCCCAGGCCATGAGAGGATTTCCGGATCCCCCCAAGAAGAAGATCATTTGTGGTGGTAAGTTCTGCATCGTAATCATGCTTCAGATGGTTGCAGAGCTGAACTTGGAGGGTACACTGACGGGAACAATCGAAGTGAGCACCGAAGCGGACTTCCGAATCGCGGGCTCAGTGCGTGTCACCGGGAGCTTTGGACTCGACATGAAACCGAGGGATGTACACGGAAGCCTCAATCTAATCCTGAAGCATTCTCAGGAACGGTCATGCAGACGTGGATATGAACAGCCCAGAGATCACGCACAAGCAAGGCTTTGCGATCGGAGCCAGTGCTACAGCATCCGCTAGGGTGAGCCTTGGAATCATCGAGGCAAAGGCTGAGGGTTGAGTCTGAGCATCTGAGCATGCCGATCTTTCCTGGAATCAGCTCCTTTAGCAGTTTACGGTTGTTAGTAGTCTCTTGCTTCGAAATTTAGATGCCTCAGCATCAAGTAAGGAGTGTGGGACCGGTCCTCACGATATGGCCAGTGCCGGGTATTCCTATCACTTTCAGGCTCGTCTACATCTGCCTACATGCCGCGCCCACACAACTAGACCTAGCTAACACTGTAAGGTCCTGCAGTTATTAAGAACAGCCCAAGACAAGACATTCAGGCCTATGGTGCATGCTGAGGCCAAGGCCCAAGGCACGCTGAAGCCAGAGCTTGTCCCAGAAGAGTTTCCGTTGATTTTGGCTATGACACCTGTAAAGTTCGTTTTAAGCTAGCGTCAGCGACTTGTTTATTTTTTTGAAGTTTGGGCGAGATGTTTTGTTTTTCGGTTCCGAGACGCGTCAGCGCATGTCCGAGGAGTTACGAGTCGGGCCATGGGCTGCTCTTCATTGAGGAGTCTCACCATGTTTCTGCTGCAGCCGGGTCTAACTCGAGTTTGAACATGACAACGAGTAACCTGCAGATGTGCGGAGCAGCCGCCCTCAACATCTATGCCGACGTCGACATCACGGGCTTCGCCCTGCCAGCTATTTTCAAAGCTCGCTTCAACAGCCGCTTCCTCATTGATGAGCTCACAGCAGCCGTCATGACCAGTGCTGCAGCCTTCGTCAGAACCATAACGGGGCCTCTTTCGTGCATTCCAGGTGCCAGCACAGCTACAAATTTCATCATGGAGGCGGCTCGAGAGGCAGCATCCCAAATCACAGGACTCATCCCGAACCTTAACCTTGACTTGGGCCTACCATCGATTCAGCTGCTCTCCCCCCAGAAGCTCTTCTGCAAGGAGGTCTACACGACTCCCGGCTTCGACTCTGCCCCCTGCGCAGCAGAGCTTGGGTGCAAGCATGCGGGCCGAGGGCCTCCACCTGGGGAAGAGCTCCCGCCACCCGAACAAGTGAGAAATCAGGACACGAGGACTCTCGGAGCGGTTTTATGAAGTTTTTTTTGCCTGTCACGCCCTTAAGGGATCACCTCTTCGCTCTCCAGTGGTTCTGTCTCTGCAGTCTCTGGTTCTGAGGGCCTCTGGGAGCACCACGTGCCCGGCACTCGTAATGGGAGATCGATTCATTCAACTGGGGAACACATGGCGATTGGCCGACATTGATGGCCGCCACTTCGTTCTGCAGCACAGTAACGGTGCCTTGGATGAGATCTTAACATCCTTCTTCGGACCCCGCAGTCTCTGGGCTGGGGGCTCCCTATAAAATTCTCAACAGCATGAAGGCCTCACCTATTACAGGGGCCCTTCCTTGAGGTGATGTTGCCTAAACCCCAAACCCTCCAAAAAGGCGAGGTTCCGATTGTGTGGCGGAACGATGGGAAAACCTACTGGCGTCCCTGGCATCGTAACCAGAATCGTGTGGCATGGGACAGGGCGCCCGGGCCGTCCAAAGGGATCTCGCCCCTTCGACTGGTGTTTGGGTGTTAGTTTAGGGTTCACGTTAGGGGTTCACGGTATCGGCAGGCGAGGGTGCGACGCCAAGGCCCAGGGTGGGGTTCAGACACCTACGCAAAGGCTTGAAAGCGATGTTTTGACAAGTCAGGTTCGGCTTCCAGTTCGTCCAGATCGGCAACTTCCGTATTGGTGCCAATGATGATGATCACTTCAGCGTGGTTTCCAGCAGCCACAAATGCGCCCAGACTTGGCGGGGCCACGACCTCTCAGTGCACCACTCAACCGGGTGGAACCTCTACGACCGTGGTGAAGGGTTTCAGACAGGCGTCACCTTCGGAGATAGGTTCATACAGGTGGGCAAAATGCGATTTGGCGCAGCTGACGACAACCACTTCAATTTCTACTTCACCCCCACTGCCAAGAGTTTGGAGATTTTCCGAGGCCACGACGGGTCTCGGCACGCAGGCAACAACCACCACTGGAATATTCACAATGAGATGGTGGTCCGCAGATCGCCCGCTCACTGGACCTGCCCCGATTTCGCCGAGAAGGCCCATGGAGAATGCAACCCAGAGTTCGGACATTGGGGCGATCGCTTCATTCAGCTCGCGAAGTGGCGCCTAGCAGCCATCGACGACAATCACTTCAGCATCTCTCACATGGATGGGAAGACGGCCCAAATCTATCGTAACGATGGCCATCTCTTTCCCGGTCCCCGCAACGACTTCAGCGCCTGGCACAGACCTATTGGGCTCCTTGCTGAACTTTAAAGCTTTCTGCTTCCTTCTGGTTGTGCTGTATATGTCCTAGGAGGTCTAATAATTCCCTTGCGCAGTGGGGAAGAAGGTTTCCGCACGGCATCACCTTCGGGCCAAGCTTCATCCAGATCGGCAACTTCCGCATCGCAGCTATGGACCACGACCACATGAGCATCACTCACATTTCCGGGATCACAGCTCAGGTCTTCAGGGGGCATCCGGGCTCTCTCTTGATCCCTGTTTGTGCTTTCAGACTAACGGTAGAGGCCCCCATGCCCTGATGATGGAGCCGCAAACCCCAAGCAAGACCAAGAGCCGTCGTATTACGTTCTCCATAGCGCACGCACTGCAGTGTACCTGAAAGCTGCCCAGGCATGATGGCTCCGTGCATAACGTGCCACACGGTCATTGGAATGCATGGAGCTTGCGAGCGGGGCCAGCGTCAGGAGTGACGTTCCTCGGCTTGTGCTGAGAAGTTTCTGAACGGGAAGACCATGGAACCAATTTGTTCAGATGATACCTGTAGTCACTCAATCCCGAGTCCGCCGTTTCTTGTAAAGATGGCATTGTCAGCTTCGAACAGGTTCGGGGACAGGTTCATACAGCTGGGAGAGTTTCGAATCGGTGCAGCCGGGCGGCAGACCAGAAGCTTTCTTTTGAGCTCCCTTCTCTCTCTCTCTTTCCCTCTCTCTCTCTCTCTCTTCCTGACTCTCTCTCTCTCTCTTCCTGACTTTCTCTCTCTCTCTCTTCCTAACTCTCTCTCGCTCTCTTCCTCTTTCTCTTGCTATTTCTGCTTCGCTTTGTTGGACGAGTCCACCGCGGTCATAGCCCAGGCAGATGACTGGCACGTGTACGTGACCCACAGAGGCCACAACAGAAGCCCTCAGATTTTCAGAGGGGACGGCCATCTGGTCCCTGGGACACAGCATCACTACGCCCATCGGGTCATTTGGATCGTCGTGGAAAGCGTTCGCTTTTTTCTTCACTATCTTCTGTTTCGGGGTAGAAGTTGAAGTAGTCTCTAGACCCCTGAACCCAGACTCACAACTGCCTAGATCCTGTTTCCTAGGTCAACGATCGATATGCGATGTGGCACTGTGGTGGCATCCAAGAAATTCTGGGAACATGCCCCGGAATAACCGCAGGTGGCTGGACTTACAGAGGGATTCCCACCCCTAAAACTCACCTTGGAAGAACTTTGAACTTAGAGACAGAGAGAGAGAGAGAGAGAGAGAGAGAGACGGAACCCTTGAAGGACACCTTACAGAACCCTTACAGAAGCCCACCGCCAGAGCAGGTGACGGCTTCCTGCAACTTAGCGACTGGCGAGTCGCGGGAATAGATTCGCACCACTTCTCCTTCTCGCACCGCAGCATCCACACTCCCCTGATCCTCACTTCCGACGGTCACACCCACTCTGGCCCACGAAGGGACTGGCACACCTGGAACCGTGAGGCCGGCAGAAGCACCATCAAGTTCGGAGATCGGTTTATCCAGTTTGGCCATTGGTGGCGACTGGGTGAATGGGAGCATAATGGGAGACATCTCGTCCTCTCCCACCGCAACAACAAAGCTCCGATCATCTGGCGTCGCTTGTTTTGCAGTTGCAGCGCTAGTTCCGATGGGGCACATGACACACAAGATTGAAAGGTATGTTGGTGTTGCACGCCATGTCTCACCTCTCTTGGTTTCAGGCGATGACGGCACGGTGCACAACGGACCCCATCATGGCTGGAGTTTGTTTGGACGAGCTACTGGCGCGCCATCAGGAATCGCCTTCGGACATGGCTTCGTGCAGATTGGCAAGTGGCGAGCCACTCGATCTACACCATTCGGACTACACTTCTTGGGTCGTTGTCGTGATGGAAGTAAATAGCTTTTTTTTTGCTGCTTAAACTGAAACACATCCCAGATTGGAGATGTGGACGGCCACCACTTCTCCATCACTGTGAACGGCAAAACCGCGGAGATCTTTACGGCCGACGCAAGGCGACACCCTGGCCCCCGTACAGATTGGACCACCTTCGGTCGTCCGATTTCGGACTGCCGCATCGTGCCAGATGCCGATGCCCAAGCGATGACAATCAAGCCACCTTTGACAGAGGGTCTGGAGTGCGAGTACTTCTACAACCACGCTCAGTGCGATGTTCCGGACCTCGGAAGTGGTTTGACCCCGGCTCACACCGAGGTTCTGCCGAACGTCTACATGATCCACGGCAGCTTCCCTCACCTTAGGCAGACCGACCACTTCTGCATCAGGTGCAGCGGCTATGTGAGCATCAATCACGCCGGCAACTACCGGTTCCACACCGCCTCGGACGACGGCTCTTTGTTGTACTTGAACGGCGAGAGGATCGTCGACAACAATGGCTGCCATGGTGAACTGGAGAGGTCGAGCCATCACAAGTCTCTTCCGACCGGTTTCCATCATCTCGTAGTCGACATGTGCGAGGTGGGTGGTGGCGAGAATCTCAAGATGCGCTATGAGGGACCTGATACTGACAACCACAAAATCGCAGTGCCGGCGTCGGTTCTCAAACATGAGCCCAAGTTCTTTGAATCCGGGTTGGAGTGCGAGTACTTCTACAACCAAGCCCAGTGCCATGTTCCGAACCTCGGAGCTTTGACCCCGGCTCATACCGAGGTTCTGCCGAACGTCTACATGCACCACGGCAGCTTCCCTCACGTCAGGCAAACCGACAATTTCTGCATCAGGTGCAGTGGTTTTCTCACAATCAGGACGGAGGGCAGCTACCGGTTCCACACCGCCTCGGACGACGGCTCTTTTTTGTACTTGAACGGCGAGAGGATCGTCGACAACAATGGCTGCCATGGCGAACAGGAGAGGTCGAGCCATCACATGACAATGGCGGAGGGCAGCCACCAGCTGGTGGTGGAGATGTGCGAGGTGGGTGGTGGCGAGAATCTCAAGATGCGCTATGAGGGACCTGATACTGGCAACCACAAAATCGCAGTGCCCGCATCGGTTCTCAAGCATGAGCTCAAGTTCTTTGAACCCGGGTTGGAGTGCGAGTACTACTACAACCAAGCCCAGTGCCATGTTCCGAACCTCGGAGCTTTGACCCCGGCTCATACGGAGGTTCTGCCGAATATCGACATGCACCACGGCATGTTCCCTCACGTCACGCAAACCGACAACTTCTGCATCAGGTGCAGCGGCTACGTGAGCATCAATCAAGCCGGCAACTACAAGTTCTACACCGCCTCGGACGACGGCTCCCTCTTGTTCTTGAACGGCGAGAGGATTGTCGACAACAATGGTTGCCACGGTGAACAGGAGAGATCGAGCATTCACAAGTCCCTTTCGACCGGTAGCCACCAGCTGGTGGTGGAGATGTGCGAGCTGGGTGGTGGCGAGAATCTCAAGATGCGCTATGAGGGACCTGATACCGGCAACTCCAAGATCACCGTGCCCGCGTCGGTTCTCATACACGCAAAGTGAGCTGCAAGCATAGCAGCAGGTCTCGAGGCCCCCGATTATCGAGCTGCCAAGCGGCATCGCAAGCCTACTTTATCCCGCCGGTCTTCCGGCAGCTGTTCTTATGATCCAATTTGGATCGCTTGCAGTCTGTCACGCGAAGCAGCTCGCAAAATGGCAAGGGCGACATACCGTCAAGAGTTGATACTGGTCGGAACATGCAGTTCGTCCCAGTGTAGCAAGTGATGCGATCAGTCATTGGCGCTTTGGATATTTTTGAGGTTTGTCCAATGAGGAACGCAGGACATGCCTCTCATTTGCCTTTTTTTCTTCTGGAAGTGTTGCCTCCACATGGCTCGCAATCATGATTCAACGCGAAAGCTTTGTGATTCAAAGCACAACCTTTGCGCATGAGAATGGAAGTTTGTCTTCCTGCATGTTGTGTTAGTATCACGTGGTGCCCAGCCTTGACCAGCTGTAAAAAAGTTTGTGATGAAGTCGTGTGCGGCTTAACAGCGATAGATCTGAGGGTGCCGTGGCTCCGTTCAATGCTCGTGGCCGTACTCGGCTGGCGGGTTATGGTCTTTGATTTGCTGTCACCTACAGGCGGCGTCATCGGGATCATCTGGCCAGGATACGGATAGAGAGGAGGACCCGGGATTGGTAACTCCGCCGGGGGCGGCGGTACGGGCAGCTCCCCTGGTGCCATCGACGATATGGTGAGGGTGGTGGCGGCATTGGTGGGGGCGGTCGGTTCGTCCACTGGAAGGCGGCCGCCGCCTCCTCTGCCCGATCGTCTGCTTCCGACTGTCGGATTTGCCGCTGTAATCTGATAAGTGCTTCTGCTTTGCTGCGGGCCTGCTGTACCAAAGTATAGGTGCTCACTGCTGGCATCGCTTTGGTTTGGATCTTCGCAGGAGTTTGCGGGATCCGAAGGCTCCGAGCGTTGCTTGAGGGCCTCACGCTCGACACGCTGTCGGGAATTATTATTGCAGGTTGGCAGCAGCCTGCCTTGCTCTTTCTTCCCTTGCCCTTGAGACCCTGAGCAACTCCGCGAGGACTTGCACCGATTCTCCTGGCAGGGTGACCGGAAGAATCAAGGTCGATGGCATCTCTGCCGACAAGAGTGCCTGATCCCATTGAGCACTGTGGGGATTGTAACTGGTGCAAGGCAGATTGGCGCTGTAACACGTATCGTAGAGCTGACTGCAGCTCGATCTCTTTGCCACGCCAGTCAATGCACGGGTCTGCAGGCAGGGTTTGATGTTTCTCGATCACATCCGAGATCATACACCCCTGGTCCACCGTTGGCCTTACCAGTCGCAGCAGCTCCGTGATTATCCCACCAGAGGACACTGGGACAGCCCTCCAGCGTCCACAAGCTCGGAGGTATCGGGCTCGCCCGACAACGGTATAACACTAAATAGGTGTTCTATTGAACCCGGCACGCTGATGCAGTAGGAAAACCGTTCTTTGATGTGACGGCCGCGCTCGTCTCCGGACTGCTCTAGCAGCGAGGGTAGGCGCCACAGCGGATGAAGGGCTCCTTCGATCCGCTCCATCGATGGTTGGTTGGTAAATGGAAGCTCCCGAGCCAGTGGTATATCGGGTTGACAAAATTCCGAGGGCAGCTCTGCTCCAGTCGTTGCACCCTCCTGGTGGGTTTCTTCCGCACGAGGCAGGGCCAGATGCTCTGGATGCTCTGCCGCATCGGTGTATTCCCTGCCGAGGGGGTAGCTCCATTCCCTGCTGAAGGGGTAGCTCCATTCCCTGCTGAGGACGTATTCTTGCAAACAAACGGCTGCCCCAGGCGCCGTTGTTGAGCCAAGTGAATTGAAAGTGTTGAGGTCGTCGCGTTGTGGCGTTTGAAAGAGCAACAGGAAATTGGAACCTTGTTAGGAGCTGTTGCAGAATTGGTGACCTCTGGGGGGCGAACCCTTGTGGGTTGGCACTAGAAGGCCACCAGTCTCCTGGAATCGGCTCCATGTTCGGCTTGGTTTTGACGACGGTCGACTCCCTCCCCTCATCGCTGCTAAGAGCGAACTTGACTGCTGTTGCATGCAATGTCAGGTGACTAACTACATTAGAATCCTTCGAAGCTTTGTTTCACGTGCTTAAACCAACGTGTCCAGCATTTCTCTGTTGCCCGCATTACTAAAATGACAAGCCAAGCAACCAAGGCACGGAACAGGTTGTCAATGCCGTCAGCCGGAGCCTGTACGATGCACAATGATTGCGACGGCATCTTTGTAGTGTCAATAACAGACCAAGGCAATGTCTTGTTCGCTGTTTATTCTATTTCTTGTTCCGATCCGGGCTTTTGCGACGGCGCCGCAACAGCAGCTTCTAGTTCTGAGCTAAAAGCGATTCTGCCGAGCATTTTTTGCAGCATTTTTTGGAGCATTTTTTGTGGCATTTTGATCTACGTGGCCCAAGGCTACATTGAGCATGATTAGGAGCATTGTCGGCAGTACGTGTGTACGAAAACATGGCTCAAAGGACTTCTTGCGAGCGCTCACGATGTAGCCACATTTCAACATGCAGTTCGGCGAGGCTTTCCTTTCATTCATTGGTTGGTTTCTTCATTCATTCAATCAGTGGGGCACTCTTAGCCCTGCCCACGATTCTGGAGCTGTTACGTGTGCTTGTAGTTTCGCCATGGCGGAAATCTGTTTGTCGATGAGCCCACAAACTTCAGAGGCAAGTTGGGATCATGTGCACGCAACTTCACTTGCATGTTTTTGGTTCGAGCCCGTAGTTGCCACATTAATCAACATGCTCAAGATGCAACAGCTATACTAATACGAGGCATTCGTATTCAAGAGTTGTCAGCGCTAAGATGGCGCCATTTCACTTGTTGCATCATTGCATCCAGGTTTAAGACAAGCATGAGCTTTGAAGGTGTTTCATCACTGGAAGTGCAGGAACACTGCATTTGGCATGGGGATGCTGCAGGTCACAACCAGACCGTGTTGCTCTTTGTGTGCAGCAAAACTACACTGGGCAACGTTCAGTACCAGGAAATCTTGGTAAAAGCTATATCGCACCTGAAAGGCGTGCGACATGCTCCAGTGCCGACAACTGATTGTTTTCAGGCTGCGCAGAAGCTGTCCGAAATTGCTGCCGAACTGACAGCTTCCGAGATGAAGATGTTTCAAAAGTCTTGCTTTCACAATGTCTTTGTCGTAGTGTGCGGTTGGTCTCGTTTCACATTCCAGTTCAGAAAGGTTTCCGCGGCACAAAGCGAAGCTTGGGCAGAGCAGGTGCGAGCTGGCGTTGGGCCTTGCACAAATGTAAAGGAATTTTGATAAAATCGCGGGGATTATTGATCCAGACGCTAAGTTGGAAGGTGCAGAGTGCCCTCTGTGCCGCGGAGGCTACCGAACTTTGGCATCGCTCGATCACTCACACACGTGCAGCACAATTCCAGGATGTCTTGCGCTGAAGAAGCTTCCAACCTGACGATGCTGTTGTGGTGTGATATCTTGTGAATGTTGCGATGTTGAATGGCAGTGACAGTGCTTGGGAGTGCTTCTCTATGACTGGTTGCAGGCTTTGTGCAAAGACCTATCCCGCGATGACTTCGAAACAGGACACCGGACTCAATTGACCACGTAGTCCGCAGAAAAGCTTCCTGAGATGCCTTGAAGCATCCGCAGATTCTGCGAAACTCAGCAGCTGCAGCCAGGGGTGGAATCTAATCCTGCATCTGGGAACGTGTCAGGCTCCTTTCGGAAAGTTTCGTCGAGGCCGATGACGATGGTGTTGTAGCTTTCAGCAGTGCAACTGAAGCGATGTACTAGCTTGCATCCACATGTTATGAAAGCTGTTTCGGTTTGCATCGGCCCGTCGGTAGGTAGCTGGGGGCATCCACTCTTGTCCGGGGAGGATGTATCCTGAGCATTGGCACGTCATCCTGGCCAGGTGCTCGGCCACAGGCAGTCCACAAGATGATTGTCTTCAGGACTGCATTCGGGTTGGCTTAATTGCTCTTTACGGGCATCACAAGGTGTTTTCCTGCTTCAGTGGAACACGATACTCTTTGCGATGTTACAGAGCTGGACTTTCAGATGCAAGGAGCTCGAGCGACTGCAGGTGACTGAGACGATTGACACTCTGCTGCGAGGTTTGCCGGGTGCTCGGCTGGACATGCGTATCCATCTGAGCCCCACTATTTTTGGCATATGATCCAGGGGAATGCATCCGATTTTCTTTCGCTGGACTGGCTAGCGCCCGTGACAATCTGCTTCTTCATGAGAACACGTGACGCAAAGGCATACAACTAGCCAGAAGCAAGCTGGTGGTGTGCACATTCCCATTCAGCCACAGGCAAGTTGTCACAAACTGCCAGCTCGGTGCTTGTCCACTTCTGCCTGTCCGTACTCATGGAAAGAGCCTTGACCGAGGCATGAGCTTGAGCGTCGAACGGCGGGCTCCCAATGGCTTGAAGGACCCATTCGACGTGAGTGAAGACAAATCGCGCCTTGGGTTTCCTCTCCGCCTTTCATCGGCTGCTCGTTTGCAATGGCGTGCATAGCAGGAGCTGAGCTCGAGGAGACCAACGGCTGGGCGAGCAGCGCGCAGGCGCGAGATGACAGGTTAGCGACTTTGAGACATTCGGAAGCTGCATGAAATCATCGCACATGTTCGAGCTGGCCAACGTTGTACGCAGGCTGGACCTCAAGGCTACTAGGTCACGAGTCGCTCAGCGAATTGTCGAGGTCGCTGTGATCGTGCCGTAAGAAGTCTTATAAGACCATATTGTGTACCATATTGTGTACCATATTTGCATTCTCATCGTCACCGAATCGAAGTGACCACGAACCGTCCTTCCTGCAGCTAGTCGTGCTAGTTCAGCTGCTGATTGTGTTGTCGGGGTGGTTATCTGCAGGCTGACCTGCTTGCACTGCGCAACATCTTTAGCCAGTGCGACGCTCATTTCTGTCACGCCGCTGTTGAGGGCTTCTGACTGGAGGTTGTAACATTTTTCCATGGGTCAACGTGCCGAAGCAGTCGTCAGTTGCCCCTGGGCATCTAAACTTCATGAGATTTCGCCTAGGCAAGCTGGCTGCCGCCTGAGTGGTGCAGCCTGCGATGCTGTGCGGGCAGCGTTGAAGGCACCTAGTGACACAATGGAGGAAGGTGGAAGGCCATTGGAGTGTGGCATGTTCTTGCAGAATGATTCTTGGCGGTAAGGTGTGAGAAGGTTTGAATAATTGGGATGTGGGGCAGGCGGTTGCCCGACGCCTGGCCGAAGCACTGGCAGCTTCGCCTCGTTTCGTTACTTGCAAGCTGGTTGACAAAAGCAGCGCGCAGCGTGATCGCTGATCATCCCGAGGGTCTCTACCAGGTGTGAGATCCCGAATCCCATTCCTAATTCCTTTGCATTTGAAGCAGTTGCTTTTGCTGCACGTGCTGTTCCGAGCATGCTCGACCATCTTCGCAATGGCTCAAACTTGGACAGCATGCATTTGTGAATTCGCCAAAAGGCTGTACTAGTAGCTCTTGTGGAAGCTCGCACATGGAAAACTAAACCACTGTCAGGGGACATCTCCGCTAGGTTGAACCAGACCCCACATGTTGGACGTGTTTGTATACGCAACGGTGAGAAGTACTTTGCATCGGGAGCCCTTACATAAAGTCTAATCACGCGACCATGCTGGTGAGACAAGGTTAAGGATGGAAAGCCTTCCACTGCAGTTTCTGTAAGCAGGTTGAGATTTCGCGGGATGGTCTGACTCGCCAGCGCCATGCACGCCTGGGCAGTCAATGATGGCTTGTGCGGGTTCCCTGCTAGTTCGGAACGATCACATGAGTTGCACGGCCGAAGTGAAGCAAACGCAAGTCTGCCAGTGTGTTCTGGACAAGCTGGGTTCATGCCAGGCATGCATCTGCAAGCAGGCCGGCGGACAACAGCATGAAGAAGCATTAGCGACGGCACTTTTTCAGCTTTCTTGGTGTTTGAGGCCGTGGAACGAAGGAGAGCGGCCGGTGCAGTTCCTAGTTGACCAACGAAAGACCTCTGATTGAGTTTACTGTACTCTCGCGAAGCTCAAGCGGTGAAGGTGAATCAAACGCACCACGTTCCGTCATAGATTAGTTCTGTACAGGAGAAGCAGTAAATTCAGGTTTTGTCAATCGCTCCCTTTGCAATTGATCTTTCTGTCACTGTACACAGCATGGCTCGATTCCGGATGAAAACGGTAAAGATCAACGTGGGTCATCGGTCATTTCTGCTAGTTCTGCACCAGCATGGGGCGGTCACAGCCACATGCCTACTGCAGCGGCTGCCGGCTTATCCTACCGGGAAGGCAGCACTGCAATGTCACAAGGGAAGCGCCGGAAGGAGGGTGAGAGGAAGAGCACAGTCACTTCTGTCAGCTCTTTCACTGCAGCTGCTCTTCGAGATGCCCTCTGCTTAGCAAAGCCCACCATGTGTGCACTTTCTGCGATCTTTGGATGTTTCGAGGTTAGTGATCTACAGCGGCGCTGCAAGCGGTGTGTGGGAGACCGAGTCACCACGCTTCACCAAGTGATATCAAGCACTTGCACAGCTTTCCCACAGAAACGAATCGGTTCACTATGTTGAACCAGGAGCAAGGACAAGAACGCAGGCCACAATCCTGACATCGACACAGAAGAAACTGTAGTGCGCACGTTTGCATTGTCCACTGAACACATGAGCCAGCAGCTCTTCAGTGGCACCCACTCCACATGACGAGTCAGCCACCAGGCAAATGGGAGTCAGCATCCAGTGCAACATGAGTTGGGACTCAAGCAGCCAATGCCTAGGAGTCATCGACGACAGACTTGACGTTACTCGTACCTGTCATGCCGTGACCCATTTTGCTGTGCCTGTTCCTTCTCGGCTTTAGGGTTTGACGGTCTGAGTGCCTTGGCCCACTCCATCAAGTGCTCAGGGGTTTGCCATTCTTTTGCCACTGTTTTCAATTTTGTTTAAGTTCAGGTATCAGTTCGACTTGCGTGCAGCCGTCTCTCAAGAGAACTAACATGTGGTTGTCTGTCAGTTTGTGAAATCTATCGCCATGTGGTGCGTTCAAGTGTCTATGCTGATGGCTGTCCATGCACTTCGTGACATGCAAGGTCCTGCAAAATCTACGAATGGTTTGCAGAGTTTGGAAGTTTCAGGCGGTGACGGCATGTGTCAGAGTAAGCCGGGATATGAAGCCATCATCGGGGCCTCTTGCGGCTTGATCAAGGATGAGGGCAGATGTGACTCGCGGTTTTGCGATTGGGTTCTTCCAACGGTTGTGCCGGGACATTGTGAGGGCAAAAGTTCGCAACCCCACCACAAGATGCTATGTGATGGCCTGAAGTATGACAAGGCCGTATGCGAGTCTCAAACCATGTTTTGCCACTGGATCCCGGAAAGAAAGGTCTATGGCAATGCTGGGTTCGGCGCCCCGTCCATCAGTTCCCCTGGAGGTGATGGCATGTGCAAGGCCAAGGAAGCTGGACACGAAGCTCATGGGAAAGTTTGCGGGGTTCTGCGTGATCAAGGCAGTTGCAACAGGCTTTTTCTTTTCTGCCAGTGGACACTTCCAAGAGTGATTCGCGGACACTGTGAGGGCAAGAGTTCACAACCCCATCATAAGATGCTTTGTGATGGCGAGAAGTATGACAAGTTCGTGTGCGAGTCCCGAGCCATGTTCTGCAATTGGGTCGCCGAGCAGAAAGTCTACGACTGAGATGTGGTGTTCAACATGAAGTCTCGCGCTTCAGTGAAAAAGAGGCGTGCGACAATTCAGCGAAGTGGTTCTGGTAGCCTGACTGCTGAGGTCTCGGCCGCCCAAAAAAACCTGACTGCTGTTGCTGCCACTATTACGCAAATTGATGACTTGAACAGTGCTGTCCTGCCACTGCGAGTGCTCTTTCTGGGATTTAAGCCTTGCTGCATCTGACTGTTTTCGGTGTTGGGCTCTTGCTACTCCTAGTTTACGTACGCGACGACCTGCCTGCGTTCCTTGCTGGCTGCGACTCCTTGCTGGGCGGCTGAGGAGAGCGCTTTCCCGTGTGCACAATGCCTGGGGCTTGGAACCGGACAGGACCTGTTGGGGCAACAGTCGCAAAGCGTCCGTCGGTTGCCGAAGAGTCCTGGCACTATGAGGCGGTCGGATGCTGCCAGCTTCGGACTTCGCTGCCAAACAGAACTTTAAGCCAATGAAGGCGGGAGCCTGGAGTTGCAAGTCTTGTCTTTTCTGTGAGACTTCGCAGGCTCGATGCTGCGCCAACTGCGTGATGGAGACTAAAGATTCAGTTTCTGCCCCATTCCGACAGGCGCACTATAAGATATCCTGTTACGATGTTTCAGCCGGCATTGGACTTGAGGTCGCGCCAGGCGACGTTCAAGCACTTAGTCGTTCCGGCGCAAACCTCACTGCTCTGGTCCAACATGCCTGTTCTTGCTCGTTTTGGGCGTTCGCTTGAGGCGTACTACCGGATCGATCGGATGCTCAAGCTTTAGTTAGTCCAGTTGAGTTAAAGTCACTGTGCACCTTCAATGTGCGCCTGTCAAAATTGTAGAAGTGAACGATTCGGAACACGTACAACTGAATGCGTAGCAGCAAGGCCGGATTCTGAGGTGCTCGGAATGAAATCCGGCGCTGGCAACTGAACCTGCAGAGGCGGCGTATGTTGCTAGTCAGCTGATCGCACAGACGTGCAACAGCGACAGCGGTCGGCAGGCTATTGCAGGCTTTTCCCGTGGAGGCGCAGATGTTTTGCAAACCTGATTGTTTTCAGATACTGACATGTGCACGTTTGTTGACTTAGCTCGCTGGGTATCTCGTGCGATAAAGGAACCGGAACTCCAAAGTTTGGTCGGCACCTGAGGTCGCGCCGCAAGTCCAAGCCTTCATTGGACTGCCACGGAAGAGCCTGCTGTGGTCTATGGGCTCTCGACTGCTGTGCTTGCGTTGCGACAGGACTGACCAAGAAAAGGAGTCCCATCTTCATCACACGGACCAGCAACAGCAAGACCAAGAAGACCAGTTGACCAGGTAAGCGAAACAACGAAGAACGCCGTGCTACTAAAACAAGCTACAGAGATTCGCCGGCGATGCGTTAGCAGGAGATGAAGGAGGAGAAGTAGATCCGAAAGCAGGAGCAGCAGATGCAGCGGCAGCGGAGAGATGGTTAGCAGTAGCACCACCGGCAGCGGCGGCGGCAGCAACAGAAGAAGAGGAATCGCCAGAGGCAGCAGCAGCAGCCGCAGCAACGCGGTAGCGGCGGCAGCGAGTGTGGCCACGGTGGGGTGGTGGCGGCAGAAGTAGCTACATCACCAGCACCAAGAGGCTGACTATCCGTCATCATCACCGTACTGCGCCTATTGATCTTCAAGCCTATTGATCTTCAGGCAGAGGTTGGCCATCTTGATCATGATCATGATCATGGTCATTATCACCATTAGAATCGGCGTCAAAATCAGACTCCTCCTCCTCCTCCTCCTGCCTAAAGGTCCTCATCATCATGCATCGTCATCATCATCACTCATCACCATTGGTACCGACAGTTGACGACCACATGGCAGACCTTGTCCTTCCGTGCCCCTTGCACACTGCCTTGCGTGCTGGAGGATTTGGCGCGGAGGTGCCATCATTGATTGTTGCTGCTGGGAAGGCGCGACAATACAACCATGCCGGATGTGTTGCTTCCTGCCGGAGCTACAAGGATCCGTTTCTCGACCAGCGGCGCCGCGTTGGCGCCGATCGAAAGGAGGTCTCGCAGCCTTGATGGATCGGTGCTTCAGAACAAACCTGGCTGCTGCCAGGCTCCACACCCGTCGAATCGGAACGGCTTGCGACAAGCAGAAAGTTTGTGACGCTGCAGTGCTACCGTGCTTTTGGGGCATCTTCGTCTATTCCAACACATGATAGCACGGCTGACGATAGCACGGCTGACCCGGGGCATCGGTTGCTGACCCAGGTTACAGAACCTATTACCGGCAGAGAGCCACAAGGCGTCGACAAATTGTGATGTCGAACTACTGTACCCACAAAACTCTCGAGGAGTTCATCCCAGCGCTCCAGCTTCGCCAATAAGGAGACTTCCGGCCTTTTGCAAGAATGCTGTGAGGCTAGGTTCTCCTGTCTTGTAAGAACATGTGAAAAGGATCACCATGCCTGCAATGATCACCCACAGCAGCAAGGCGAATGCATTCACGTGAATGCTTCTGGGCAGAGTATGGGAGAAGTTTGTTGCACAGAGGTGGTCCTGCATGAGGATCCCCTGCCACAGCGCTTGCTGATGCCAGAAGCTTAGACTCGACTCAGCGTTTGATCATGGCTGGTTTTGACGGCATTTGCAAGCATGGTCGTTCTGAGAGCTTCCTTCAAGGGCTACCGTAACGGATAATCGGGTGGCGAAGGCAATGTGATCAGCATTCGACGGTACAAGTCGGTACAAGATATGTTCCCAACACTCGAGTGATTAGATTGCTCACAGCCCTCACGATTCTCCACGGACAGCCTGGAGTTCGCAAACGGTGGAGTCTCCGCACAGCAGTAGCGCAAGTGTGGCAGCCATTGTGTGCACATGCGTCTTTGTCCGTCCGGTTGCCTCAAAGCGGGGCTGTTGATGTCAGACAAGGTGTGAGAGCTCGTCGCTGAATTGAAACAGTCGGGTTCCGTTCAGTGCAGAAGTCAGGCTGGAGCAGAAATGCCGAGCTCAGGAGGCACAAGTCTACTTGCTGGCACTTCACGGGCTCTGTGGAGACACGGGAGCTCTGTTCACATAGAGGCCATGCTGTTGGAGAAAGATGCTCATCTCCAGAAGCTCAAAGAGAGCGCTGATGGCGCAGCTGGCTCAGAAGTGGCGGAAGTTTGGGGCCGGAGAGCACCTTGGCGTTTGTGAGGGATGTGAGGGATGTGTGCCCCTTCGCAGGAGCAACTTCGTCTGCGTGTTCTGATGCCCGGCGCCGGGTGTATGCGCTGCATCTCGCTGCAAGCTCCCAAGCTCCTCCTCTTTCCCAAGCATCTTCCGAAGGTTGGAGGGACGATGCCGCTCTCACGAGGCACTTTGGCTCTGTTGCGGCGCAGTCGCCCGGCCGGCCGAGCTTTGCCTCTTCAGGCAATCCTGTCCGAGAAAGAAGCCCAACTTCAGAAGCTGAAGGAGGGCCACCAGAGTTGTGTTGCAAGTTTCTTGGGCATCGAGTCATGTCTCGAGACACTCGCGAGAATACCCCTTCGAGCTTGTGAAAACATGTCAAAGACAGCTCATTGACAAGGGCAGGTCCACTTCAACTCAGCTAGATCGGCGACCGCGCAACTTCGTGCAATGTCGATCCAGGCTTTTCAGCCCAGAGTGCCACTGCTCGACTCCAAGCAAAGTCTTTTACAGCGCGTGACTTTTCCACACCGGAGAGCGGAGTGAACATGGTCTGCTCGAGCATTTCGTGCGTTTTGGCGTGTCCATCTTCTCCGTTCCGAGGCTCGAGCAGAAGGTGCGATTGCAGGAGGCCTGTCCACAAGTGTGTGAAGTGTAGGACGAGGCGAGCAGGAACGGCGAAGCCCGTTGAAGATTTCTGAAGCAGATCGTAGCGTCGTTGAGGCGGAGCTTCACGACAGAGACAAGCAGATCCACAAGCTGACCGAGATTGCTGCAGCCTCGCTTTGTAAAGATGCGAATCAAGCTGGCCCAAACGATGGGAGTTCCCTTCGGACACCGTTGCTGGTCGTCTGGAGTGCTGTGAGATAAGAGGTTTGCTTTAATTTTGAAAGCTTTTGAGGTGGATCAAGCGAAATCGTCACTGCAGCAACTTGCTATCGAAGCAGATAGCCTGGGGCTTGGCAGAAGGTTCATAGCATTATGCTGCAATTATGTCGCATGTGCGGCAGTTTGCCTTGTGGATGGCTGTGCGGGCTGTACTCTGCCGACGGCTTGCTATCTGGGCACGGTCGTGGACTCGCAGCCCATGATTTCATCGAGTCTCATGCTGAGGTGAGAACAACGAGCTTCAGGCGGAGCTTATTGCCATGAAGGCCAGCTTGCGTGCAGAAGTGTCAGTCACTTCTTCCATCAGACACAGTTCGCTAAGAGTCTACCGGAGCCGGCAAGTGTATCCCGGTGAAGGAGCGTTTCAGCATCTCAAGGAACTCCGACGAACGACAGTGAAATTGTTGCCTATGGCTCATGGCATACGTGCATCAGTCGCACGAGTCCATGCCGGACCTTCGACTCACGGTGAAAAGATGGGTTGCAGGTAGAGAGTCGTTGAGGCCGAGGCGGGCGAGGTGACACTAGCAATGCTGCCGCAGAGCCAAGGCTTATATCACAACTCGGTTATCATGCCGCCGAGTGCCAAAAACCCACATGGAGCTACGCCCCGACGTTGGTCGAGCTGTTTTTCGCAATGCACTCGCGTAAACGGCTGAGCAGCAACCCTATCCGAGAAAGAACGTAAGACGGAAAATCATAAAGCGGATTGTATTCAGCAGATTACGCAGTATGTGACAGTATGTGTGTGTGCATACAACCAGCCAGCCAGGAGAAGCTGGAGTGTGTTGGGCACCCGGTACTCGGCAGCTCCTTTGGATCACCTATCACAGACAAAGAGATCCTTGCTTTGCGCTTGGTTCTTGTCTGAGGTCGCTGATGAGACTCGGTCACGGGAGGTTGCATGGGTCTGTCTTTCCTTTTCTTTGTCAAGTCTTGCTGGTGATGCCTCGACCTCATTGAGTAATGTCGAAATTTGGGGTTCGATTATGAACGGGGTAACGGTATTGCAGTAGTTGGTCCTCAGCCGCACAGCCCAAAAAGTCAGTCAGCAGAACAAGATGACAGGAAGTGGATCAGCTTGACAAGAAGCTGGCCGAAAGCGAGGCAATGTGTCTTTGCCTTAGCTCCGGAATCGGGAGCTGTGGCGTCTCTTGTCATGATCGAAAAACTCGGATCTTCAGGTCAAGCGCTTCGGTGGGAGTTGGATGCCATCTCAGTAAGGCGCCGGGCAAAGAGCGTGTCGTGCTTTGGGTGGCATCGCCATGCGTTTTGCTTTGCTTGCTCTGCAACGGGCAGGAATGCACAGGAAACTGCCACGAGGCAAGGCTTGCAATGTTGAAATGAGCACAATCGAGCGAGCTGACCGTACTGAAACGGGTGCTTCTCTTCAACCGGTGTGGCCTCAACCCGCGAACCTGGCAGTGCGGATCCTGGCAATGATCTTACGGACCGCGAGGCTGGCCGGGTAGACCCATGGAGTTTTCAGATGTTGCTCGTGCCGGCGCAGCATTGTAATGATCGGTGACGAGCCGGCATGCTCTGACTGGCTGGTTGTCAGCTTTCAGTGCATGACTTTTGCGATTGTAGAGAGGGTCACAGCAGGAACATGTTCTGCAGATCCAAACCAACGCATACTGAAATTTACATCCTACCGGGCGAAGCCCTTGTATGCTAGTAGTAGCAGTTGCCAGTCTTGCGTGCCCATCTGCAAGACACCGAAACGACGTTTCTGATTCTTGTGATCTGCAAATGATGGTGCTAAAAGGTCACAGCGCTTCGTGCAGAAGCCGTAAGGCTCCGCGAACTCCAGCAGCTGCAATGGCAGCAGGCAAGAGTCGCAAGTTTCTCATTTTGCTTCGAGGAAGTTGGAGTTCTACTTTTGGTGCTGGCGCTTCCCCGCTTCGCAGCACGCTGCCAACGCCCAGCGCTTCCGAGCGGAGCTGACGGCCTTGCGCGCGGCTCTTCGAAGGGAGGCCCGGCCTCGCTTTGCCGGGGGCGGGCGGGGCAGTGCATGGAGGATTTGAATAGAAAATGCCGTGGCCAAAGGGGGACATGGGGCGCAACGGGCGGAGGGTGACGCGTGCCAATCCTTCAGCTTGACAGGGACTGGCAGTCGACTCTGGTATGGAGCCATGAGCCCGGAGTGCTGAGGGGCGCATGTGCCAGGTTTGGGCTGTTCTGCTCCAGCTGAGCTTCGCATCAGTCGAAGTGGATTTGGGATGGCGGCAGGTGCGTTCTGCTTCCGCTGTCCCGGGCGGTTGCTGAGGCTGGCGGCCGATGTTTCGTCCGAGGCTTGCCATAGTGGCCATGGCCCGTGCGTCTGAGTCGCTTCCTGCGTCGACGGACTGTTGCCGTTTCCTTGGAGGCGCTTGAGGAAGCGAAGATGGAAACGGCACTAGCTCAGAAAGAGCTGGAGGAATCTCGAGGTCACACCAAAAAGGATGCTGTGGAATGCGTTAGAGTCCAGCCTTGGTGTCAGGCTTGGCTGTGCAGGCCACCTCAGAGCTGGTAAAGCTGAGGGATGGCCTTTCCGAGGCCGAGGCCAGAAACTCAGAGCAGCAGCGAGGGTTGCGGTTCCAAAGCCGCCTCTGCCCAAGGCGGCTTTGGAGACAGAGCGTCGAACACGCCGCCAAGCAGTCGAGTCACTACATCAGTGCGAAGAGGTCCTGTTAGCTCAGTTTTGCAGTAGCCAGGTTTGGACTGGATGCGTTCAATCTCTTTGCAGAAGTGTTGTACTCGTCTAAGTCTCTTGAAAGGTCGCTGCCAAACTGATGGCCGAGAGAAATGGTGCAAGGGCCGAGTTGGAGGACTGGGACTGCTTCTGGCAGAGTTAAGCAGGCAAGAGCTGCCAGGTCTGAGGGATGCCTTGGCCTTGCATTGCAACTGGACCAGGAACACACAGCGGTGGCTGAGGCTTTCAGAAAGCAGGCAGCACAGCCACGGACTAACGACATGAGAAAGTCTGATTCTACTCTACTGCCGACAAGAACGCGTGACCCTTGAAAGTCTTCTCGGTTCCAAGTTCCAAGCCCCGACTTTTTGTGATGCACAACTTGAGCTACACTACACAGGCAGCATCAGACGTGCGAGAGAGCAGGTTGTTGCCTCAGCCTTTCGTCTCAGACCCTTGAGCGCATGTCACGGCGGACGCCTGATGATAAGCAAAGCCTGACGATGGGCTGGTGTGCTCCAGCTCTGGGTGGTTCTTGAATCGTGTAGAGGTCAGGCCCCGATCGTCAGGCTGTTCGTTGTAAGGTGGGCCCGCTTCACGCTGCGCTTGCTGCATTTCATCGATGGAAGTACCTTCGACGAGCTCAAGGCAGAGACTGAGTAACGAACCTTCGGACATTTGCGGGGTCGTTTGAAGGACTTGAGCCACAGGCCCCTTCATGTGCGTTGCTCCTTTGGATCGTGGTGGGAAGAGGGCAGTGAATTGACAGGAAAGCTGGTCTTACGGCCTACAGCGGTGGCAGGCACAACTTTTTTATTCACAGAAAGCCTTTGCATCGCAGGCACATGTCGGTGAATGGGATTTGCAGGCTTTTGCCACGACGTTGACCGAAAAGATCAACAGCCGTGCACAGGCCTGCTATGGCCTGCTGCAGTCGTACCAGTAGCAGGTGTGACTTAGCTGGGTTCTGTAGATCACGAGCATGTAGGCACATACGCAAAAGTCTCCCGTCCCTGATCTTTCGATATCTTTCGCCTGAAACGAGTTTTGCTGATCAGCAACGCTTTGAGGGAAATTTTGGGGAGGGGTGCTGTGGGGAGGAGCAGGGTTTGATTTTGGGGTTACCGCCCGGCCCTCAGAGAGGCACGGTCATGGCAGGGTGGGAGGCGCCATCTTAGGTGAGAAGAATCCCTTCTGGCAACCGTGAATTTGTCGGCGATTTTCATTGGCTTTAGCACTCGGTCTGCACGTCTGCTCTGCATCTTCCGCTTGTTGAGCTTTCGTCCCCGTGCTGGATTCAAAATACTCTCTGAAGGGCCGTTCCCCCGCTTGCCACAGCAAGCTGAAACGGGGAGGGTTGGGCTTGGCGGGCCCGGTCACATGAAGCGTGGATTGTACTGCGGAGCCGCTCCTTTCGAATCCGAATCTTGTCCTTGCCGATGCGCTTCATGGCCCTTCGCCTCACCTGGAGGGGCCCTTGCGGACTCCAGAGGTCTCGTAGAATCTAGCAGTTTGGTTTGGCCAAAAATCGCAGAGACTGGAAGATCTAAAGTTGAGCATGTAGAATCAATCTAGAATCTTTGGGCTCGCTCCTCGCTGCCGGAAGGAAATAGCAGGCAATTGTGCCAAAGGTGTGGGTGCCTCAGTGCTGCAGCAGCAAACCCCGAAGGCTGACTCAAAACCTGTAAGGGGCAGCTGTAACGCATTCGGTAGAGCGATTCTTTCGGCCTTGAACATTCCGCAACATCTGGCCTGTTGTTTGACTGACAATCGGACATATGTTTCGAGGAGCCTCAGGGGCCCCAAGGACTTAATATCGAGCGTACAAGTGGGGAAGAAGTTTTTGTATCTTGGAGTCCCTCACCAGCGTCTTACGTCAAAAGGCCGATGACGTTGCGTGGCTGTGTTCTTTAACTTTGGACCAATTCGACGCTTGCCGGCGGCAGGGATCGGATCGGTTCACCTGTTCGTTCCCAGGACAAGGCTCTCCAAGCGCTGAACGAGAAGATAACCAGCCAGGCTTTGATTGTCTCAGTATCGCTTCGCAACTTGCCACCTGGGATAATCCCCAAAGCATTTTAAGATCTTGTGATGACCGTTGTGTGTATTTGCAGTGCATTTTTGTGCAGATGCGCTTCTGTGGTTTCTGATGCGTCATTTATTGATAGCAGGAGCTGCAGATGGCGGCTTTTGCAGACAAAGCGGTGCAGGAAGCTTTGCGTGTGTCTGGAGTTGCACCTTGCAGAAAGGGCTTGAAGCCTCGGAACAGTTTATAGCCTCATTGGTTCCTGCATTTGTGCGGGTTCGAGTGATCTCAAAACCCTGCCATGGAGGAGTTCAGTGAAGCTCAGAGGAGTTGGGAGGCTGGGTCGCCGTTCTTTGCCCGAGGCGCTGAAGACTGAGGTGCGGTGCATCGCGGTGCTCCCTGGGCAGGAGTGCCTGAAAAGAGAGCGCACGCTGCGCCTATCTGCTGAGGCCTCACCATCTACTGCAAAATCTGGATCCTTGAGGGACCAATTTGCAATCCGTGCCAGCCGAATTTGCACAGGAAGATCTCCGCAAGCAATGTGGTGAGCAGGCTCGAACTGCAGAAGTGCCACGAAGTCCTGACAAGTCGCAGCTGTGAGCCAGTCTCCTTGGATGCTAAGCAGCGTGGTGGATGAATAGGAAGTTATGTAGTCCGGAGGCTGCTAGCAATTCTCGCATGTCGCGAGGACCACGAATTCATCTGTTCTGGTCCGATTCTAGTCCCAGAACAGAAGGGTCGAGGATCTCAGAAGAAAGTCAGATGCATGAATTCGAGAAGTTTTCAGCACTTCCCTGGCAACCTTGGCGACATACTGCGACAGCTTTCAACAAGCTTCTTCCAAGTCTCGATGCTGCGGCTCCTTGCAGGCGGTCGACTTGGAAAAAGATCGAAGTGAGGCCGGGTGCCCTTCGGTGTACGGAGACGCCTTCACTTCGATTTTCATCCCCGCAGCATCCTGAGGTCGAAAGGCTTCAGAAGCAACTTGCTGAAGCACAGCACACGCCACTGCCTCACGAGGTCATCATGCTCACCAGCTTTAGAAGTCCAGGAATACACGCGCAGCTGGGCATGACCGTCTTTTCGCCTGCAACATCATGCATCCATCCACGTTGCAATGCGCTTGTTCTGCAGCCAGTTTGGCACCGACGGATAGTTGGAAACCAAACTTGTGCTTCCCGCGGGTGCCATGGAAGACTCGAAGGGGACCGCCCTTTCCAAGCAGCTGGTGGTCACCACTCTTTTGGGCTACGGTATCTTTGGTGCTGTGGACTGGCCGGCACTGCTTGAGTCGCTTGAGTCTGGGTACTTGAACTTGCTATTTTGCTTTCGTCTTTAGGCGCTGATTTTCGCTGCAGGTGCAGGTTCTCTACCGCTTGATATGGGGATGGCGAGCATCCTCTCGGATGAAAGGCCTTCTAGAAGATGTACCCGCCACGAAGGGAGCCGGGCACGAAGCACCTGCTGGCTGGCTCAAGGAAAGCTTCTTTGCTCGAGCGATGCCAGCATTGTAGTTTCTCGATTGCTTGGAGATGCTGCCGTTGTGTCTTCAGGACCTTACAACGAACCTCTACCGTATTCACGACTGGCGTCTTGAAATCTGCGATGGGCAACCGATTTCCAAGAACGTGGGCTTCAGCTGGCACCCTGGGATGTACACCTTGATCGCAAACGATGCGGAGATCGTGCGTCACATCTTGAAGGATGAGTTCAACAAGTACACGAAGCCAGAATGCTTGTACGATCCGTTCTTCTTCTACTTCCAGGATCTGATGTTACCTGCCGACTTCATCGCTGTAGAAATGGCCTTCAACTGGGAGCTAGCGAACTAATGGCCCCACCGACTCATGAATAGAAATGGCCAGGAGTTCCTGGGCGATGGCATTTTCGTGAGCAAGCATGGCGTAGGCCAGGTTGGACCCTTTGTGAACCGTGACTTTGACGTGACAACGCCAAGCCCCGGGAGGTTCTGAAGATCGCGGTCAAGACTGGGGCCACATGCGCAAGGTTTCGTCGCAGATCTTCAGTCGGAAGAATTTCAACTCTCTGCCCCTCGGTGGATAGAAGCTTCTACTTGTTGCACAAGTCTTGGTCCGTTAATCCGAGGATGAACGAGGTCTTCGTGGAGAAGGCAGAGATATTGCGCCGTTTTCTCCAGAAATCTCGAGATGAAAAGAAGCAGGTGGACTTACAATCTTGCATCTCGATTGCAGCCAAAAAACGTTTCTTCCTGAGAGTCTCAGGGATGAGCAGGAGCAAGGCCTTCAGGGGATCTGCGGGGTAGGTTATGGAGGTGCCGGACCCTGCTTTAAGCATCAGTCTGGTTAAGTGAGAGTCGGAGCAGTTTGCAAAGCATACTTCGCTTCTGAACAGCAGGTCTCAAACATCTCGAGACTGTTCGGAGACCTCGAATCGATTTCGTTCCTCCTTCTTCTTTTCTGTACAGCAGTGTGCTTTTCTCGCGGTCGCTTCCGCCTATCAGTGTCGTTGAAGTGGCCGGCTGCTCGTCGATGTGTTCGACATCGAAGCTTGTGACTTGCCCTGTGCAGTGTTTTCATTTGGAACAGCTCAAAGTCATGCAGGCAGGGCATGACGATTTCCCTTCTTCTCACACGTTTCATGTTGTCATCGACAAATGAGAGCAGCATGCGCGAATAAATGGATGGATAGCCTTGACAAGGCTTCTTCAACTTCACTTTCGATAGCATCATGCGCATCTTCTTTGGCGAAGAGTCCAACACGGCTGTCGGTGTTCCCAACAAGTACGGCAAGGCTTTGACTGCACACTCATCCAGTGCGCCTGCGTAGGCGTTCGCTCTCGTTTATCTGGGTCCTTCCGAGGCTTTCGACACTGCGCAGAACAACATGCGGAATCATGCCGTGGATTCGCTGGCACCCTTCATGTTTTTCAGCACGTTCCTGCCGTGGCCTTTCGGTGGCCGACACGGACGGGACGTTCAAGCAGCTTTCTTGAGTCATTTTGTTTTCATGCAGACTTTTTGGACAGGAGGATTGGCTCGTTGGCTGTGGGACTGGTCATCCTCGAGCCTCTGTGGCCGCAAAGTTTTCCGTCAGTGGTTGACAATTGAGCATGCAGATGGGTCGAATGATAGACTGTGGTTTTAGTTCCCCCAGGATGCTCACAGCTTAGTTTCTGCCATGCAGTGTCCCTCTTTTCATCCATGTTGAGCGGGGAGATCTGAGTTGAGCTGCAGGGTTCCGGACACTGAAGTCATCATGCCGGGTGCTCGATCGGGAGGCTCCGTGAACTTGTAATCGGCTTTAGACTTTAAGCGCAGTTCTATGTGCGGTTGTTTCGGGTGTCTGGGAGCCTTGTAGCTTCTTGATCAGGTATTGTGGAGCTTGTCGTCCGTCTTGAAATGGAGCCCTTTGCAAGGCCGACCGTCTGGTCAAGAAGTGTCGTGACGATCCAAAGCTTCCTGAGCGACGAGACTTACTCGCGCTGTTTATCCAGGCAGCCCGAGATTTGCGGACACTTTCATCTTGTATTGTAGGCATGTTTCGACGCACTTTAGCAGTAGCTGGGCTCAGGATGTGCACGAGCCTCGTTCGACCAGAAGCCGTGCTCATGAAGAGCTCGCCTTAGCTGTCACAGGCGAAGTTCAGCACGGACTTCGTGAAGCAGATGGTGTTGCACTTGATCATCGCTGGGAGAGACACCACGGCTTGCCTATTGCTCCCTGGTGATAGAGAACGTCTGCACACCGCACGGGGTCAATTGAAGGTCTGGCCCATTCCCAGGTCATGGGCGTTCTACGAACTCACCCGGAACCCAGGCGTTCAGTCTCGACTTCATGACGAGATTATGGAGAAGCTGCCACCAGGTACGGCGACGTTAGCTCGCATACTTGGCCATGAAAGCTGCGCGTTCCGGAGAGTTTCCTTCAGGCACCAAGCTTGACATGAAGAGCCTAACTGTGCCCAAGATGCAGCAGGAAGACTGTCCGGCACATGCAGAAAAGACGAGAAACCGCACCTGAAGTAGGCTTGGAAAAGAAACCGAGGCGAGTGAAATGCCATACCTGAATGGCGTGATGTACGAAGCCCTTCGGCTGTGGCCTCCGGTGCCCTTCGACCCGAAGATGGCTTTCGAAGACGATGTCCTGCCCGGTGGGTGCCTGGCAAAGACAGGGTGAAAAAGCCTGCATCGAAATTCAGACTCACTCCAGCCTGTTGATGCCTTTTGGTTCCTCGATTCAGGTGGAAAGTGCCAGCCCTGGCACAGGTGGCTTACTGCCCCTACAACATGGGCCGGGATCCAAAACGATACCCAGAACCCGAGGCAACTTAGCTGGAGCATGCCTGTGGTCGAGACCTCGTGCCTCGCTCTCTCTGTCCCTCTAGACTCTATATATGTCTCTGTCGTGCTTTCCCAACTCGCATGTCGAGAAGGGTTACGCCTCCGTGGGGCTGGGCTGCTCACCCAGGCTTTCCGCCCAGAACGATGGATCCCGTTTACAGCACCGTCTCAACACGAGTTCCCCGTCTTCCAAGCGGGACCGCGGATTTGCCTCGGCCTCCTGGCTCTCGTTTTAGTGTTGAGCCGGTGAAGGGGCTTCTGGAGAAAGCCTTGAGAATGGGTGCTTTCAGGCATGGACATGGCTCTCTTCGAAGCGAAGACAGCTGCAGTGGAGTTGCTTCGTCACTGCCGATTCGAGATGGTACCCGGACAGAACATCACCTACGGTGACAAGATTACCCTTGACATCAAGAGCAATGGCAAGGAGGAGTTCCTTGTCCATGTCAGGGACTGGTAGCAGGCGGGAGCCAGGGAGCTGTTGCAAAGCTTACATGCTAGGCCCAGTGACCGTGAGTCAGACTAGATCACAGGGGCGCATGTGACAGTGCAGGCCGACTGTTGAGCTTAATGGTCAAGGCGAAAACTGTGCTGGTTGAGGAGCACATTCACCATGGCGCTTGCACAGTCTATCACGGTGTAGGCAGTCCCGAGTCCAGGACAGACCGCACGGAGACTCAGAGGGTGACTTCTCGGAAGCCTTGCAACAGACGGATCGTTTGGTCGCATGCGCCAGCACTGGGCCGCTGCCATGAAGTGGCCATAATTGGACAGACCGCAGACGCACACTTTTGAAGGATGGGAGATCTGCGTGTCTGTCTGGGGGTCTCACGAGTAGGCCGACCCGACCAGCAGGCTGAAGCCCTGCCGGAGTCAGAAAATAATGGGGAAACGGACACCCACCTTTCCATGTCCCTGAATTCTTCCAACATATTTCAGGCATTTTCCTCGTTACTTGTCACCCGGGTCTCTTGCATGTGCCGGTTCACAGCTTCCTTAGTCAACGTAGTAGCCACGCGGCAAGCATTGCTGCCTTGAGTGGCAGTGCACGGCCCATGGACGATGCGAAGCCACGGCCTGGGAGTGTCGACTCCTTGCCGAAGCAGTTGCTGTTGAAAGGCTTGTTGGCATACAGCTACTCGACTGCTAGAACAGAACCGTCGGGGTGTCGCAGCAATCTGAATTTTTGTCAAGACGCGTCTGTTCGCGAGGTGCTTTCGGTGCTGTCCAAGTCTTTATCCGCCTTATCCGCGGCTGGAGGGAGTCCCTGAGGATGCGAGACGCTTGGACATGAAACTTGAAATATCATAGCATAACCAAACCCGGATTTGCACTCTTCGGCGCAACTTTTTGGGGACGACGGCCAACAGCCAGCTTTCTGTGCTCGCTTTCTGCCTCGGGCTCCGGCTGCGGCTGGGTTCTGTGTTTGGGGGAGGTCTTACCTTTTTGTGCAAAGCTCGTTTTCGGAGGAATCGATGGGAGCGGAGTTTCGCGGGACACATGCTTCAGATTGGCATGACTTCTCTGACAGGGTCCATGCTATTCCCAGCACGAAACTGTGGTAAGCGGAGGGGATGATGCCGGACGCCGGCCAGGCACGATGCACTTTGCTGGGCGCAACCAGAAACATGACACGCTGTCACGAAGTGATGCTCAGAACGGTCGGAAGACTCACCAGCGGCAATGGCGACCTGTATATGTGTCAGAATCTCACCTCCAGTACCGAAAAATGTTCTCCGATGAACACTGCATCCTTATCGTCGCGTAAGACTTGACATGCTGACAGTGGTCGCAGTGGCCGGAGCCGGGGGGGGGCATGGTCGATATGTGTATGCAGAGGTAAAGGAGTGGCACTAATTTGTCTCAAAGTCTCACCCTCGCCCTAAGTTTGTGAAAGCTTTGCAGTTTTCTGTCAGCCGTTGCTCAGCAAGGACATGCTGGCTGACATTCCGTCAACAAAAGGCAACTCGGCCAGGATTCTGGGTCTAGCCAGCCTGCTAGATCTATTTTGTGGGCATTTGGGGGACAGTCACAGTCTCCCCCTAGAGTCCCTTTATAATTTATAGCATTATATCGCTACATCGACTCTACCCTTCCAAAAGAGAGCCCAAGGTCCTATTCGAAGTAAGAAGGTCGCGTGCACTTTCCGAGGCAACGAGGCGCCGATGTCTTGGCTCAAGGGGATGAGAGACAACTGGCAGCGCGCCGCTTTGCCAAAGATGGCTCGGGTTTAGGGTTTAGGGTTTAGGGATTTCGTGCTTGTCCATCCGTTTTAGTGCTGAGTCGTGTTAGCTTTACACCTTGTATGCGGTGCTGGCTTATTCAATCGAGTCGTCGTTCTTGACGTCGCCCGCCAAAAGTGGAATCTGCAAGAAGAAAAGTCTCCCATAGTGAGGCCATGCAAAAATCTGCATATATGCATGCCTCGAGGTCAACGACTGGCGCTACGAAATCTGCGAGGGAATGCAAATCTGCAAGAACTTGGGCTTCAGGCACGGCGCAGCTACAGTGTCCTTCTTTGCTGGTCCAGCCAAAAATGTGCGAGGTGGAGCAGTGGGGGGCACTCTGTAATCTGCGGGGACCCTGCAATGGTTCGCCACTTCTTGAAGGACTCCTTTGACGTGTGAGCCTGGCTCGACGCTTTCACAATAAGTGTTGCAGCCATCATGGCCCCAGTGACAGAGCCTGCAATCAGGTACACAAAGGGAGACCCATCAGAAAACCCTGTCTTCTTTTACTTGCAGGAGCTCCGCATGTCCATTGCCTGGATGTCTTTGATCGAGAATGGAACGTGAACTCAACCGAGAAGTAACATGACTGCCAGGAATTCTTGGGGGACGGGATCTTCACTGTCAGGCAAGATGTTTGACGGGCAGCATGGGATTGATTGCTGCGTCAGTTACGTGTGAACCCAACTGTCTTGTTGACAAGTCTGTGGGCTTTTCCAGGCACGGTACAGGCTCCAAAGATGATGGAAAAGCTTGGGCGCAGATGCGGAAGATTTCATCTCAAATTTTTAGCCGGAAGAATTTCAACTCCCTGACTCCTGGCTCCTATCACACTACCGCTTATCGTCTATGCACATGATCACATGCGTACGAGACTATCCAAATCACAAGGATGCAGGATGTGTTCGTGGAGAAAGCCGAAGCACTGCGCAGTTTTCTCTCACGTCCGCAGACGCAGCAGGAGAAGCATAGAGCAAGTGCTATGACATGCAGTGGAGTCCATGCCAACGTGTTGCTGCATGCCTTGCACCTTCCTGCACATGTGATGACAGGAGCCAGTGGACCTCCAGATGGGTTACTTGGCTCAAAAGCTTTTGGCTCAAAAGCTGAAGTTCTGTGAGCCAAGGGTTTTTCACTTTTACGATGGACAGCATCATGAAGGTCTTCTTCGGAGAAGACTCCGACACGGTCATGGGCAAAGAGAACAAGTACGGCGAAGCTTTCGACAAAGCTCAGTCTGCAATGCGCCGGCACATGATCAAGTCTCTCTCCTTTCACCTGATTTCTCGCACGTTTCTGCCTTGGCCCTTCGGGGGCAGTACAGGACAGCGCATGGTGTCCGATGTGAGCGAATCACTGCCCTTACTCACGCATGCCGGAACATGCGCGTGCAGCGCGCAGGAATCGCACGCATGATCTGGGATACCTTGTCTCCCACACATCGGGAGTTCATGGCGGAGCGCCGGATCATCAATGCCGAAGCAGACAGATGCCTTGACATATTCAGAAGTGCATTCTAGAGCGCGTATCGTCACAAAAGCAGCCGTCACTTCAGGCAGGCAAGAAGCCAACAAGTGGATCTCAGGACTGGTGCAAGATTGCTTGGCAGATCCTCAGTTCGAGAATCGTCGGGATCTACTTGCCTTGCGCCTGTGGGGCATTTATTTAGCAGAGAGTTGGGGCGTTTCCGAAGCTTTGGGGCTATTCGGCAATTCTACTATGGAGCAGTGCTTCGTCGAAAACAGCGCAGGTTTCTTCAGGCGCAGAAGGAACAGAAGTTCACGACAAAGTTTGTGAAAGACATGGTCCTGAATTTGATCATTGCCGGCAGAGACACGACGGCCTGTCTGCTGCGCTCGACTTAGATTCAGGCACTGGCTTGTTACGTCTTGATGCGGCGTCTTGTTTTTTTGGAAGGTCTTGGATGTTCTACGAGATTGCACGGAATCCTGACGTGCAGAAGCGTCTGCAGGAGGAGATTGACAAGAAGTCTCCAGCAGGCCGCTCGTCAAAGCATCACAGGATCACTGCTTCTCCTTTCTGTGGAAGAAGGTACAGCGATGGACCTGAAGAGCTTGTCGCATAACGAACTGCCCTACTTGCACGCGGTGGTCTACGAAACGTTGCGCTTGTGGCCCCCAGTTCCAGTGGACTCGAAGATCGCCCAGGTAGATGATGTTCTTCCGGGTGGTTGGAGGGTGCCCAAAGGAGCAACGCTCGTATTCTGCCCGCGCCCAGGCCAAACTAGGTGGTAGTGGTGGTCTGTTTGAGCGCCAGATGCTGGTCGGCAGCTTGCCATCATGCCTGATTTATGTGCTGCATCAGGTACAACATGGGACGCGATCCAGATCGCTACCCGGAGCCGCAAGTTTTTAAGCCAGAGCGTTGGATTCCCTTCTCCGCACCGCCGCACCACGAGTTCCCCGTGTTTCAGGCCGGATTTGGCTGAGTGTTCATACCATGCTAAGCGTTGAGTCATGGATTCCTTGAGGCAGGACCACGCATCTGCCTCGGCATGGACATGGCGACCCGGCAGCCAAAAGACCATAAGCATAATGTTGGTTTTGCCTGGGTCTTGTGGGTTTGATGGTGGCTGAGCCATGGCCAAAAGACCACCGCAAGATGAGAATTTGATGCTTCAGATGAAACCGTCCGTGTATTGGGGCTTTGCACTTGAATCGAAGCTGTTGAGGGCAGCTTCATACTGAGACCTCACACGGCTCCAAATGCTGACTCAGCATTGGACAGGATATCAGCATTACAAGGCAGAGCAACCTGAAACATGACTACAACATCTTGATTTCGTTTATCAAGGAGTATGTCGACTTGTGTGAGTGGAAGCTTAAGCCATCCAGCGATGCCACTACCGTGTGTTAGCGGCATCTCTTCTTTCTGCAAAGGCTCCCGAGCATGGTTCCTTGCCGGATAGCCGTTGTTGTCTGGAGCGGAAACACCGTGCACGAGAGACGGGGCCACCTCAGTGCATTTGTATTTTAGCAAGTTCGGGGAAACCCACAATTGTGACCATGCCCGCTTGCCCACAAGTAAAGAGACATAGTGGAGGGGATGGAGCCGACGCTGCCATGCAGGCCATCTTCGAGGCGAAGATCGCCGCCGTTGAGCTGTTGCGGCACCTGAGCTTTGAGCTGAAGACTGGCCAGCAGATTACCTACAGCGACAAAATCACGATGAGCATCAGAAGCGGTGACAAAGACGAACTGCTAGTTTGGGTCAAGAACCGCTAGCCCGGCATGCCTTCCTGATTCTGCTTGGGAGTCTGGAAGGGCAGCCGGCATCGTTTAACTCGCGGAAGAAAACGAGCTCTGGGACGGTGTGCACGGGGGTGAACTGGTGTAGCTGCGCATACGTCAGAAGCTGTTTTGAGCTATTTTTTCGTCTTTCTGAGGATCGGCCAGCTGGTCGTCCAGTCCTTGGAACCAGCCCCGAAGAAGGCCGATGCCGGTGCTCTTTTCTGTCTGCAGATTTCAGAAGTGTAATTCTATATTCCGCTGCTTCATCCTGCCAAAGTGCGCTCTCCCAGGCTGCGGCATCCAAGCGGGGTGCCTACGCACTGTTCCTGTTCGCGAGGGCGTTTCTCCGAGCTCTCTTTACACTCCAAGGACTGCTGCGGGGAGCCTCCGGAGTCGAACACGGTCTTCGCTGACCTAGCAGAGCAGAGGTTCCGACTGAGAGCAGATGTTCTTGCTCCGATCATGATTTTGTGCTATGTCGGTGCCCGTTTCGTGTCACGGCTGCAAGTTGCTGCGCCGACTTTATGAGTTGCCAGGTTGCCAAGTTCCAGCGGGACCATGAGCGCTTCTGCAATTTCCGCACACACACAGCCACACACCCAAAGCATCCTACCAACCGCGGCAGAGCAGCCCAGACTGTATGACAGATGCCTCCCTGCGGCACCCTGTCCTCGCAACATCGACACAGTACCGTGATAGCCTCTGTAAAGTTGCAGGAGTTTCTGGAGTTTGTACAATAACTCCTCAGTTCCTGAGGAGACGTCGAATGAACCCGACCGAATAGACAAGCTTTGCCGGGATGTTTTGCTTTTGCGGCATTTTCGGTTTGAGGCAACTCTTGGCACCTGTCTTCCGTTTTGGGTTCAGGTGTCACAGGTGTGTTGGTTTCCAGTTCTCCTCTGGGACAGCCTTTTAGCTTTGCACGTGTCGATGCCGCTGTCTGTTAATTCTTCACGTTGCAAGACTGATGTGACAGCACTCTGCTGCACAGACTTGGCTCTTGACGCCACGCATCGAGACATTCATGTTAATTCATCATCCACCCGTCCACCGAGCTTCCAAACATGAATGCAGTTTGTTCCGAAGGCAATAAAGTCCTCAGTGTCATCCATCAAGATCGAGTTAGTCTTCCAAGGCATATCAAATGCTGGTCCTGTAGTCCTCTTATGGCTAACCCGGGCCGGATTGGCCTCCTGCTGGAGCCCCAGTCGTAGCGATGCTCAGAATTCTGTTGTTTTAGTGTAGCCGCAAGCCATCCGTGCGGATTTCGGGTATTGAAAGGGATGGTCTACTCCATTGAATTCTCCCTGTGTCCGGTAGCATGTGTCTGAGCCTCAGTGAGCTCATGCTTACGCCAAGGAGCTTCATCTTATTGGCAGCCGCGGATGACGAGGTTGTCCTCCAGGATCCCTGTTCCGAGATTGCCTGTTTCTTCGGCTTTGATTGCTTCGGCCGCTGCGGACTGCACACTATCGGGTCGCACCCCGAAGCTGAGACTGCTCGATTTTTTTGTGCAGCTGCACTGCATGGCCTGGTTGAGCAGAGCACAATATGCCGGCAGTGCACCAGGTCCCAAGTACAGTGAATTTCGCTAGGCGCCGTGGTATTTCGACTGCTCCAACCATCCAGCTTGTGCCTCAGAACGCCAAACCTTGCACAGCATTCCGCACGTGTGCGCAGCGGGTGGTAGCCCTCAACTCAAGAGCTGAGAGTTGTCAAGTTAGTGAGGAATGGAGCAGATTCCGGGAGCGCTTTGCCGCATTCCGCAAGCTGTTCGCATCGGCGAAGGACAATCAGCAGGAAGTAATCCTGCACATGCAGGAGGCCCAAAGTATGGAAAGATGAGCATTTGGCCGATCGGTTCCGCAGACATGACACGTTCGAGAATGGGTTGGCGCAGATTCTCGCGGAAGCCAACGACTTGGGGCGGCGCTACGAGCCCACCTTTGTGTGGTCCCAAGCCTGCATCTGCCAGGGCCCGGGCACGAAGAGGCAAACTCATGGCAATGATCTACGGCTAGATTCAGTTTGGGACCTGATTCAGATCTTTAAGGGCCTGAGTCCTGCAGAGTCCAAACCGTCTTTTCTGTGCTGTCCGTTCCTTTGTGGTGTTTCCGATTTGGGGAGCTTCCTTTTCCTCTGCCTTCGACACCGGCTTGTGAAGGTCTTTCGGTGAAAGGTAGCTTGGGTCCGAGTGGCAAAGAAGGAACGAACCCATCCTTTTCCATTGCGTTTGCCTGTCGGGCGTGCAATGACTAGCCATGTTTTAGACAAGCAGAAGTGCCCGTCGGGAGGGCACATCGTTGTCCAAATTCTACTGTACAATGTCATCGCGATATTCTGTGCCCGGTGTTCGGCTGTCTATAGTACGAAGCAGCCCTTCCTCGGAGATTTGTGACGCGTGTTTGTCGATAGTAGAAAGCCTGGCAGTCAGCTCTTTGCCTCCCAGAGTCGCCTCCGAGGTGAAGTATGCCAGCGACTGGTCTGTGTTCCACCTTTGCAGTCCAGAACGCCTAGGAGAAGTCCCCGAGGAGCCCACAGCCGTCAAGCACAGCTCCCCGCCACGATGCAGCTACTGTACTCTTTGCATGTGTCTCAAATGCCAGGGACTTGAGAAAGCAGCATTTTGCTGCGGCTAGAAGGCAGCAGTTTGCTGCGTGTACAAGCCATTGGGGAGGAGAATCCTGTCTCGCTAGATGTCATATGTGCCGAGCCAGCGAGCAGATACCAGACACAAACCTGCGCGGCGGAGACCACACTCAGAGATGGCGGCTTCTCCTGAGTAGGCAACAAGGGTCCAGTCCGTGCCTTCCTAGAACAGACAGCCTCAAGCCCGGCTAGGCAACAGAGGTCAGGCACAGCTCCCCACAGGCGTCAGCACAGCCTTGGCGAGTCGCTGCTCCTATCTGCTTCTCTTGGTCGTGGGTCTTGCTCTTTGGGGGGAGCGAGGTGCTGTCGTAGCATCGTGTCTCAAGGGCCTTGTCAAAGGCAGTTTTTGTTCCGGTCCAAGAAGCCCTTTTGAGAAGACATGTGGAGCAATGCGGCAGCTAGCAGGACCTGCAGCAGAACTTCTGCTTCTACGGTTTCGCCACAGTGCAGTGGTCGCTTGGAGCAGCTAGTCAACGCTGCTTCCGTTGCGGTCAGCCACCACTGCTAGACAGGCCTGATCCACCCCACTTCTTGTTGAGCCAATTCCTTGGCATCAGCCAAGGCTGGGGGTGTTTGGCAACCAACACTTCGCCAACGTGCCGGGCATGGCAGAATGGGCGAACAACGCCTGGGGAACCTTGACAGGGAAGGGGTGCCCAACAAATGGCCTTCCCTACCTTTGCCGAAGTCAAAAAGAGCCAAGGCTTTTTGAATGATGCATCAAAGTTCAACGCCATGCACTTTCTTGAGCCTTGGCTCCGATGACCCGTGCGCAAGAGCGGCCTCAGCAGTTTTTGTTCATGGTCTCATGCCAAGGAAAGCTCTGGGTGGCATGTGAAAATGGTGGAAATGGCCAAAGCTCTCAGCACGAAGTTTGTTGGGAGCAGCGGGTACAGGAGCGGGTTGCAATCTCCCATATCTTTCATGGCGTTCTATCATTTTGAATCTGCCCTGTGCGAGGGTTTCCCGCGACGCAGCGCTGCCTTCAGCGCTGCGGATACCCCAGTTGGTGGTTCGCAGGAGAGACTTGCAACATTGACAGGTTTTCAAACAACTTACGATTTTTTTTGGCAGGAGCCCGGTTCACACGAGGCACCCCGCCTGCAATGAGCGTTGACGAGCCCTACAGTTGAATGCCCCAAGCTCTTGTGACGAGGTTCCCAGATGTTCGCCGGCTGAAGGCAGTGGCCATCTCGCATCTTGGCTAATTAGGCAATTACCTGATCTGCGAAGACTTTGTGCCAGAGCAGCGTGAGCTGCAGATGTTGATTTCTGCTCCTTTTGTCGAAAAGTGCTCCTTTAACAGTGCTGCCACGAGGTACCACACGGCGCTGCTGCGGGAGCCGCTCTCGTTCTGGCACCTTGGTGGCTTGCAGTGTGTTTTCGTCATGTTTTCTGCCAGGGCTCCGAGTGTGAGGGACATGGGAGCGTTGCCCATGGAGCTGCTAGTTGGCAGTCTCCTTCGTTGATCTGGTCGTTTGCAGAATGCCGATGATCTACAGCATCAAGAAGCCCCTAATGGACACATCGATCAGTTCTTGTCTCGTTCCCTTCGGCCCTGGCTGGCACTGAACAGACCGACCCGCTGTGCTCAGGCAACACATGTTGAGTCACCTCTTCGAAGTGGAGGCTATCTTGCACATTTTGGATGCAACGGCGAAAACTCCGGAGGACGAGTTGGAAGACATGAGCAACAGCTCCGCAAAAGCAGGGCTTTGTAGCTGTCGATCGTGCGCTTGCTTTGTTTGCTTAGTGAACGTTTTCAACGAGCGCTGAAACTAACGCTGCGGGCCAGTGTACACTTGTTGACGAGCTTGAGTCGGAGAGAGGGGATGTTACAGACTCATCTCCTTCCCTGCTAGTCTCCAAGCTTCAACAAACAGCGTGCCGATATGGAACATATCTACTACTTGAGCATGCCTGTTTCAGGGATGGGCACCAGGTGCATGAGGCATTACTGCTTCGATCGAAGTCAATGGCTTTGTGAGGGACGGATCGCTTGAAATGCTGTCGAAGGATGTGGCTCGCTTGCACAACCATTGCCGCTTCATAGCCACGCCCTGAGAAGCAAGTGAACAGGGGAATGTCGACCTAGTCGGGTCTGACAAGACAAGCCGACTGTTGACTTTTGATGCTTCCCACACTCTGCCTGCAGCCAGACGTCCATGATGGCCAAAAATCATTCCCAAAGCTTGAGAACTTCTGGTTGCAGCTTGACACCTACAAATGGAAGATGCTCTTCTCTCTAATTCTGTCGCAACTCACCAGGCAGGGAAGTGAACTGGACATTTCAATAAGCTGGACAGGTAATGCAAGCCATGTTTGCCTTGCCCCCTTTTGTGCTCAGAGTAAAGGGGGTAGGTTACTGTCGACGCGAGATGCCCCCGGCAGGCCCAGCGGTTCCGCGGTTCCCTTTTTGACGCGGTGTACGTTTTCGACTACAGCCGCATTCTTTCCACAGTCCCGTGTGGGTCCCGTCGGCACCGACACTGGGCTCCGAACTGTCTCGAAATCCCGCTGTAGGGCACAATGCCATGTGTCTTCGCCTCCGGCACTGGAGATCCCGCCAACGTGCCCTGCAGTCCAAATCGTTCTCCCGCCGCTGTCCCGCCGGGTGTTTTTTTGTCTGTGGTAGAGACCCTGGTTCAGAGCATGACCAGCGAACTCCTAAGGGCGGAGCGTGGTGCGGCTCGGATGAGCGCCTCCTTCAACTAAATGAACTCTTTGAGGACCTCGTTGATCACTTGTGCTTGTGCAGCGTCCGTGCGCTAAAAAGGCGCGAAAGCGGATTCGGTGCCCGGCAGGAAGTTGTTTTGGACTGCCACACGGGCGACCACAAGGCTGCTCAGCTTAGCGATTCTTCACTTCTTCGCTCTGATGCTTGTGTTCTGTCATCACGGTTTTGTCTTGCATCCTGTCAAACCTTCGCACAGGCACGACATCATTTCCTCAGATCCGTGCCGTGGATGCAGCGGTCTGTGAGCATTCGTGTGTTTTCAGGGTTGCACAATCCAGGCTAATTTTGATCAGATGTTTGAGGTTGTTCAGCATGCATACTGTGGCGGTTCTCAGGGATACGCTTCATGCAACAAACAAGTTGACGGCTGCAAATCGGGTTTGTTTTCAAGGAGGTCAGTGCTGCAGATGCAATCCGGTGATTTCATTGTCTTGTTGCTACATGAGGCGCAAGAGTATCATGACCGGTTTGTGCGGCTCATGGGCAACGATCCCGAGCTGCGGTCTGCTGATTCTTGGGCGCAAGCTGGAGCCGATGTAGACAGATCTGTCAGTGTGCTCCTTGATTGAGACAACGTTCTGGAGAGCTCCGAGCTTGGGTAGCTGTTGCCAGGGGTGCAGCTGTAGTGAATGCAGCAGCAACTTCTGCCTCAAGCCCTGAAGAGATGCTACCGGTTTCTCCTTGGCCCGAGGATTTCTTTATGTGTGGGGAGCCTGTCCTTTTCTGCCGGCTGTTGGCGCACTTCGGCCGGCCTGTCACAGCCTCGGGGCCAGATCCCAGGTGTCGGAGCAAGTCTTGGTCAAGCTTTTTGGGTTGCCGAAGGTGATTGGTTACATTTCCACCCCCATCTCCGTGTACGTCAGTGTCTCGGAGTGTTGCAGATGCTTGCAGTCATGCAGGGATCCGTGTGCCAGTGCCGCTGTAACTCGAGCGTTGCCGTAGCAACTGGAAATGCACGCCACTGTCTAAACAGAGAGTTTGTCTTGTGCCTGTGAAGCTTGCGCAGCATCTTTTCGAAGCGTTTTGCACCCAGGTTCGGGCCGAAGACCGGTCTGAGTGGTACCAACAGTTTTACGAGCCTCGGACTTCTCTAGTGGCGGGATGGTGCGATGTGCTTCGACTGTGGCACCATCGGCTGTTGATCACGTGCAACAAAGGAGATGGCTCTAGATGAACGGCACATTTTTGCTGCCACCACGCCACTTTTTGCGGAATGGGTCGCGCAACTTGGTCCGTTTTGACCGGCACCATGAAACTCGAACACTTTGTCGTGCAGGGGGCCATTATGTTCCAGACAGTTGTGGCCCTGTGACGGGCATGAGCTGTTATCAGAGGTATGGCACCGGCATATCATTGCCGGTCATCCGACCAATGTGTACATACACAGAGGCACGTCGGGCGCAGCAGCTACAGAAGTCCCGGTTTCTGTTTCAGTGTCAACAGCCCAGCTCACTAGCCTGCGTCGAACTGATCTGTTGAGACCCCGAGTGTAAAGCCGTGCCGAAGGTTTTTTGCAGAAGAAGTTAAGCTCTGGATGCAGACCTATTGTGTCGCATGTAAAGCAATGCCGGCCATGATTTAATATCCTTGCAGGCGACTTATTGGCCAAAGCGGGCGCAGGCCCTTTTGCAGCTGGTTTCTGTGCGTCTCAGTAGGTGCAACACAGCTGGGAGCGAAACACAGCAATAGCTGCAAGCTTGTGTTCTCTGTTCAGGAGGTGCTGCTTCTGCGAACCGTCAGCTTGTTCTGGGACACGGCGGCTTGGATCAATTGACTGAGGGTAGCTGACAGAAAGGGCAGATGATGATCAGACGCATCAAAGCCTGCAGCGCACACGCTAACCCGTTGATCAAGTCACCTAGTGACTGTGCAAGGAGTGTGTCCTCAACTACTTTGCGCAAGTCTATGCAGGCGCCAGCTTGACTTCCGTTTTTTCTTCCGATTTTCATTTTTGAACGTTGGATCGCTGTTAATTACCGCTCCTTGCCCTGAGACTCTTCGGCAACTGCTGCGCTGAGATTCCGAGAGTCCGCCAGTCTCTCTGAGATGCTTCGGTCGCACTTATCCCTTTGAGTTGTGCCGAGAGCCCACGAGGACTCCCGAGGGAACAGGCCAGCTTCGCTTGAGGGCTCCACCGAGCGAGACTGCTTCTTCGTGCTGGTGGAGCGCAATACGTTCCAATAAGTTCGATAAGTACAGGCACTCGACACACATGGTGTTATCTGTTCTTGAACATACTTGCTAAGGAAAGACCGGATGGGTTATTCTACTTTCTCGGAGTTCTTGGCTGCCACTTCGTCAGCATTTATGGCGCTTGGATGCGGTTTCGGTCAGAGACGAGTGTGCCAAGGCCGTGATCTATCCGTACAGTCCAAGTCAGTTCTGGTTCTACGAGCCTGATTCTGAGTCAGATCCCATTCACAAGACCGTGTGCAAGTCCTCTGCTAGACTGCTGCAGCGCGCACTGTTTTTTCTCAGGCTGTATGCCATGGGTGTGCCGATCTACATGCCCTCGCGAGACACGCTGCCCTTATACGTGAGTCAGGAGGGCTCTGCAGCTCAGCACGTGCTTGATGATGGTGAGCAGTGTGAAGTGTCAATCAACTTTCTTGCCAGCATGATCCAGGACTACTCTGTCTGTCCAGACTTCGAGGGCAGCCGGCCTGGACATGCGCCACATCGTGTGCATCCCCACTCGCCGTTCGAAGCTTTCAGCATCTGGAGCTCGTTGATCTTTGAGCGTAGGGCCCAGCGGGCGAGGCTTGTTGATGGCGTGATTCGATTCGAGCGCAAGTATGATTCAAGCAGTGGTGGTTCCAGCACCAAAGTTGGCTCAACCTCTGCATATTCAGTGCATGCGATTCAACAAGGTCTTGGGATTCCAGGGTTTAGGACTGCACCGAGATTTTAGGCTTATCTGGTTTAGGGGGTTTGCAGTGTTTTAAGGTGTAGGGTGAGAGGTTCAAGTCTTCATGGATTTTACGGCATGGGTCTCTGGAGTTCAGGGTTGTACGGGTCTACTGCTTTGAGCGTTCAGGGAGTTCAAGGTTTTCGGGGTTAGGGTATTGCAAAAGCCCATAGCGTTTGCTGAGTCTAGGGTTTTTAACTAACTAGAGTATAGGGCTTGTGTGATTTTGTGGTTAGGGTTTAGATGGGTTCAGGCTTGAGGGGGCTCCTCGGGTTGGGTCCCGATCGCGAAGTTTCAGGCGCGCAACTCCGGTGCGAACATGCTGAAATCCCGCTCAAATCCTGGCCTCATGTCTGTGTGAACTGTCCTCGTCATTGCGCGACTCCCCCGTGAGCAGCCGTCCAGTTCCAGAATCAGCCAATGCGCGCATCCTAGCGCATCCGCCTTGCGTGTGTGCGAACCTGGCGTGCGCTAGGGAGTCGCTAGGTGTGCGAACAGGTTTCCTAATTTAGTTCGCCTCGAAGCAGAGAGCAAGTGCAGAAAGCATCAGCTCTGTAAGGACACCGACGACTGGGCCGCCATGACGTAACTCAGATGCATCCCAAACAGGTGACAGATGGGAAGACCATGTGGGCATTTCAAAGATTTCGTTCAGGTACTGGGCAGCTTTCACCGACTACCTAACCTTGCCGCACATCTCCCACTTCGACTCAGTGCCGAGCTTGCTCAAGCATGGCCCTGAGCGGGCACAGATGAATTGATTGCACAGGCTTTGCCACCACAGGACTGAAAGATGTGCGGGCTCGGAAATCGGAAAGTTGCGAAGGCGAAGCCATGAACCGCATGTGGGGCGACTCTGGGGCCCGCCATGCTTCACTCTTCCTCCTCATCATTGAACAATTACGGTCACCCTCGTCCCCATCCTACTGTTGGTCTTCATGTCTTGTCTTCGTCTGCATCATGTTCACCAAAGTACAAACGCCACTCGCTGCAGTCATGGCCTGAGCACCGAAATCACCATTCGAAAGAAGCCGAGAAGCAGCAGAGGTATCAATTCTAGCAGTAGCCTTTAGGCGACGATAGTGATTGTGTTGCAATTCTGCTTTTCAGAAAATGGCACCCTGCCGTTGCACGAGGCAGCTGGCTGCGGCGGATCACCAGAAGATCAGCCACTCCATGCAGAGGGCACATGTGCTTGACTCAGTCGATCTATGATGGTGTTTTTGCAACACCGGTCAAGGTGAAAGGGAGTTGTGCGCAGCCTTGCCTTGCCCTGTCAGATGGAGCACCTTGGGGTGGCAATGAGTTTCTGGAGTCAGGCCGGCGATGCGACTTTCTGTCTGATTTTTAATTCAGACGGAGGCAGGTCGAAGATAAGACCGCGAGACAAGGTAATATGAAAACGGAGCGGAAAGAAGCGAATCCAACATGGAAGGAACTTGATGTGCTCAAAGAGAGACACATGCTGCATCAATCCTGCTGTCTAGCTCCCGCGTGATGACGACTCGCTAGCCAGCTGCATTGAGCAGCACGCGGCACCGCCACTATAGGGACTTTGCTACTCATTGAAGGACTTGTACGCACTTGGGCCGCACTGTGCTTGGGCTTGATGGGTACTGCCATTTTCACTCGGCAGGCGAGTGAATGGGCCATGCAAGCCGCGCTGTGACTCTTCTGTTTGCTCCTCGCTCTTCTCTGACGCACCGGGGAGAAGTGAGGCCACGCGCAGCCCGGTGCTAGGCTCCAGCACAAAACTGTGTGCACAAATCGCGTTGCGGAAACCACAGAAGTAGAATGTAAAGGTGGAGATGCTAGTGACGGCACGGGTTCTCCAATGCTTGGAAAGACGCGAAGGATGCAGTCGAACCGACGACGAAGGGCCTATAGTCTGTAGTATGCAACCTTCTGACATGGCATGTCGAACTCGAGAGGCCTTGGAACTCATCGCCTCCCTGCGAGGGGTGCCGCGCACTGTGAGCGGTACTGAACAGGCGGCGAGTAGGCACAGAGGGTTTTTTCTGACAGAGCCTCTCGGGTTTGCAGATGGCTGGAGACCTTGATGCCTCGGACGAGCACCGTGACCTCTCCACACGCCAGCCCAGCGGCCGGGCGCAGCACGACACGGTTCCGGCTAGTGCGACCTTTGTTGCTGCCAGGGGGTTCCCCTGCTCGTGCAGACGGTGCTCACCGGCTGGCCAACGACGGGGAGACACGGCAGGCCTGTCGTGACCTTCAGCCTGTGCCTGTTCGCAATATGCATAGGCTGCCTGGTTTGTGAGGATCATCCTCACGAGTATCACTTCGACTTGGATGGTGCGAACAAGGCGAGCATGCTTGACCTGCGTTTGCTTGCTGGAATCCAGCCGAAACTGCTGGATCTGCAGGCGTCTCATCAGGGCAAATACGGTGCCGATCCCAATCTATGGCTTTTGACAGTGCTTACAGTCAGAAGCAGCCTGTGCCCGCAGAACGGGCAGTGGGCTTTGCTCAGTTGGCGGTTCTCACTGGTGGGTGAAGCTGCGGCGGACAGCTTCCGACCCGGAGGCATATCATATTCCACTCCGGTTTTGGCATCGTTTAACCACATCTTCGGCACTGCGGACAGGTCAAGGTTTGGTCTAGAGACTGCTGCACGGAGACCTACGGTCCTTTCCTTATGCGCACCTCATCGCTTCATTTGGGGCTGTTGCACCTCATGTCAGGCCATGTGCTTTTCTTCCTGCTGGGCAACAGCACCGAGATAGACAGAGCTGCTGAATGTGCCTCCCTGAAGGCACGTCGGTTCTACGCTGTTCTCGGGAACATTGTATTGATTTGGCCTCCAGTAGTTGTTCATGCTGGAATGCATATGACGTTTGCTTATACGGCGACAATCGACAACTCTCTTCGCCCTTCGTCCGCTTACATGTCGGCAGGTGCCAAGCAACGTGCAGGTTTCGACAATCTGCCCGGGCAGAGGAGACTACCTTTTCGTTGAGGTGCAGTTCGCTGTCAGATCACTGGTGATATGCTGATGTCATATACACAGCATGATTTTTGTAAAAGAACACATGGCGTTTCAAGACCGATCGAAATAGCTACTGCAATGCTACCGTTCATTTGCCGCTTCGTTGATCCCTTCACCATTGACCATGCAACAGCTACGCAGCTACGTGGGGGGTTTGGCTCTATTCTCTTCTGCCGTGTAGCAGTTGTTTGTACGTGGCAAGCGTGTTTTCGCCCGGCTGCAAGATTGCTTGTTTTCATTCAGAGTCTCACATTCTGCAACAAGTCGATTTGCGCAACGATTAGCGAAGCGTTGGGCAGGCGCGTCCCTATGTGGGCTTCGACTACACTGACAGCTCTGTCGCCGTGTTGATGTTGCCTGAGGTGCCGCCAGCCAGGGATACTTTGGGCGTGGGCATAGTTGGGCATCAATCTTGCAGATGTTTGGTCCTCTGCCTTCGGCCCTTCAATGCAGGTGCGCGTGCTGAGCCGTGACTGAAGCAAAAGGCTGCAGCTGTGATAGTGGCGGACCAACCAGGGCTGGTCGTAGCAGGTGTCAGCTGCATTCGTGCCTGTGCAAGCTTGCCTGGTCTTGGACAGCGCGTTTTTCAACTCAGCTATACCAGCTTAATGTGCGACAGTCGAGCCGCACCTTCCTCAACCCACTTACTCTGTGGCATGTTGACACATTCGACGTTCTCAGCCCAGTAACTTTCGCAAGTCTGACCACCATTGTGCACATGCAGCACTGAAGCATGGGCCACGCCCGAGATGTGCGATGCCCAGTGAATCGTGCAACCATGAGCAATTTGGTTGTGAGCGTGCAAGTTGAACAGCATCCGGAGTCAGAGCGCAAGCCTACGGCACTAGTTCTCTGTGCCTCGCTGGGCAAGGCCAGCGGCCGCTCATTGGCCAACGCTGCTGCACTGCCCTCAGCTGGCCCAGGGCACACAGTGTTGGCTGAGAAAGTCCTGTAGCCAAGGCGACGGCGCTGAGCTCTGGCCTTCCTGCCTCCCTGGGCCGTGCTGCGGCAGCAACTGCGGAACCTGCGCTTGGGGTCGTCGCTGAGAGTCGCAGGCCTGGACACTCCGGCTGGTTCTGCTGAACTGACACACACTCGGGAGGCAAAGGGAACAGCAGGAGCATCTGCTGCTCAAAGCACAAGAAGAGCTTCAAAAGGCGCCCGCTTGTGCTCAAGCAGCTTTGTCTATGTGAATGTGAGACAGAGAGAGAGGCGCGATAACCCGGGAACCATGTCTTTTTACGGCCGAGATTCTAATCTGCTCGCATTTTGTCTCCCTCCTACAGAGCCCTTAAACAGGGGGGCTTCAGACGCTGCCTATGCCCCGAAGACAAGACAAGACAACAAGAGAGAGAGAGAGAGAGAGAGAGAGAGCATTTTGGCTCAAGCCGTGAGCGGTTCAAGGCCCAGCCCGAGTCCGGGGCCTCAACCGGGTGCGCTTGAGAGTGAGAGGTGAGAATCTGCGAGGGGGAGCCAACCTGCGCCTCTCGTAGACCCTGTGCCGCCATTCGAGCCCAACTACACGACCGTTGAACTACGCGACTTCCTCGCGGGGGCTCTCAGGGGCGACATCGGCAAGTCCGGAGCTCGAGGGTGCCGCTGCTTAGGCGTGCGGGGGAGTTTCAGGACAGCTACCACACGGATATCGGCGGCCCTACACACACCGAACGACGGGGGTGCGATTCACGGCACCACCGAGGGGAGACAAAGTACTTGCGGGGAGAGATCGTGACACTACAGCGACCCTACCGAGAACAAGAAGTATGACTACGAAGGGGGGCGCAGACGCGCAGATGGGAGGAGCGCCGGTGGAGGGACCGGGAGCACCACCGGGAGGGGGGGCAAGCCCACCAGCAGAGGACGCAGGCTCGCCCCAGAAGAGAGGGCGCCACGGGGATCAGCCCCTGACGCTAGAGATGCTCCGGGAAGTCTTGGCACAGGAGCGCCACATCGACAGGCAACACCTAGCACAGAGTTTGCAGGTTGTGCAAGGGGACATGCAGCAGCTCCGTGGCCGAATGGACAACGTGGAGGGGGGAGTGACACAGCAGATGCAGAACACCCTCACCATGCTGGCAAAGATCACGGACAACTATGACGACCAGGCCAAGGCACTAACGGAGCTCAGAGAGGGACAGCGGGGGATGGAAGCCAGACTCACCGACTTGGAGAAAAAGCCGCCAGGGAGCTCGGCACCGCAAAGCACGGCCGACACCGCAGCCATGGGAGACGGGGGGCGCAAGCCAGCCATTATCATGGGGGGGTGGCACCCGGACCAAATGGCCGACGAGACGCTCAAGGCAGCCAAGGAAATCTTGCAGAGGCTGGAGGTGTTACTGGACACACAAGACATGTTCGTTCCGGGGGTCAGGCGGGGGTACGCGATCGTACCGATCCCCAACAGGCCCTTTGAAGCGGAGGAAGCCAGGCGAGTGCGAGTGCAAGCCGCACTTCAGCGGGTGCGGAACGCCAACATGTCCCTCGGGCAGAATGAGCAGGGGGGGCTACGCAAGCTATGGATAGCCATCTCGCAGAGCCCGGAGAGACGTCGCAGAGCAAAGCTGGCGGGGAAAGTCAAGCGCGCCATCTTGGAGATGCAGGGGGACCCCAAGGCCTTGGACGTGGAGTTCGCGACGGGCACGGTCTGGATGCATGGGCACAAAGTCTGCAGCGCAACGGCTGAGAAGCCGAAGGAGGCGGAGGCGGTGGGAGCCGGCTGGGTGGACATCCCGCTCCTAGCCAAAGCCATGAGGAAGTCCAAGGCGGACATCGAGCAAGCCTGGGGGCCAAGAAAAGCAGAGCTCCAGTGATGGGGGGCTCGAACCGCTGACAAGTTTCACGCCCGGGTGGGGAATCCCAAGGATGCTCCACCAGCACTGAGAGTGGCTACATGGAACGTTGGGGGGCTCACGGCGCAAGACGCGCTGGAGCTGCCCAAGCATTTCGTGGGGCACGACACTTTGAGGACAGTTCAGATCCTGCTGTTGCAGGAAATTATTTGCGAGCCCGGCATCCACTTTCTCGAACATGAAGGGTGGGTGATCGTCTTTGGAAAGAACGAGGGAGACTGGAGGGGGACAGGGGTGGCATACAGAGCGGAAAGGCTCAAACATACCAACACCAAGCTACTGCCAGCGGGGATAGCTACAACATTGGGGGAAGCAGGGGGGAAACGAGGGGTGAGGTACCTCTCGGGACACATACCGCACCATGCCACCATTCCGCAGACGGAGGCGATTCTGCAAGCATGGGAGCAGACACTGCGCAAGGCCCGACTGGTTTTGGGTGCGGATATGAATGAGACATTTACAGACGAAGATGGGGAGGGACTCAGAGCGCACACGGGGAGAGGGGAAGCTATACTGGAGGTGGTGGCGGCCTGCGGGGGGGGCGGCAGCTGAGCAAGACCTGGCCACGCCAACGTTCCACCCGTACAACACTCGCATGCAATCGAGACGATTGGACTATGTGCTCTCAAGGGGGGTGCAAAGCGGAGTTGGGGGCGTGGCGGTCGGAAGCAGACACATGGCGAGGTCGGATCACGACGCGGTGTGGCAAGACCAATGCGTGCAACCAGTCAAGCAACAGCCAAGACAGACATGGGGGGCCCGAAAGTTCAAAGAAAGGAACGACCCAACAGCAGCAGCCAAGGAGCCACTCACACAGACCGAGACGCACAAGGCCATAGGGGACATGGCCCGCCGGATCACACAGCCAGGACGCCGCACAAGCAAGTTCCAGGAAAGCACAGCTCTCAAGCAGGCCAGGCAAGCAGCACACAGGGCAGCGCCGCACGAGGCCAAAGCCATGTGGAAAGCAGTCAGCAGGCAACGCAAACAAGAGATGCGGGTCTGGAACGACCACATGGTGGCCAGGGCCAGTCAAATTGACTGGCATGCATACAGGACGCTGGCCAAGCAACAGCGGAGACAGGGGTGGCACCACAAGCTGGTGGACAACGAGGGGTGGCAACAGCAACTTAGCAAGCACTTCGGGGGGATCTTCGCAAAAGCACCCAGCGCTCGCACGGCACGCAGGCTGGGGGACACGAGGAGGGCACTCACCCTGCTGTGCAAGCACACGCCCTGGACACCTTTCACAGACACCGAGCTGCGCTTGGCGACAGTCAAGTGGAAAAGGAGGAAATCGACGGGGCCGGACGCCGTCTCCCATGAGATCCTCCTCCTCCTGATGCAGGAGCCGAAGTGGAGTTATCGCATCCTACACATGATGAACGACATCCTCTACACGGGGAGCATCCCCCCGCCCATCCAGCACGGGGTCACGGTGTTGTTGCCCAAAACCACAGGCATCCCGACGGAATGGGGGGAAACACGACCCATAACACTTAGTTCGCACTGGGGGACGCAAAGCCAATGCTAGGGGACGCGCGAGGGCCCCCACCTCCACAATCCGGGGGGGCATTCATGGATGACACGTACCTGTGGTCTCACGACAAACAGCACATGCAGTACGCACTCGCCAGCCTTGAACGGAGGTTGGGGGCCCACGGCTTGGAGATCAACCCAGCCAAGACAGCCATCATCTACAGTGAGAAGACAGGGGGCGGCGAATTCACCATTGGGGGGCAACAGGTGGGATGCATGCCGTTTGGCACCGTCATTACAGCACTGGGGTCACCTATCACCTTCGGGGAGGGGGTGGCGGCAATATAGTGACGGCCATGAATCACAGGGCCAGGCAGGCGTTCCAGAAGCACGCGAAGCTCTTGTGCGCCCCCACACCCCTGAAGGCACGCATCACACTCCACCAAGCACTGGTGAGGGGGGCAGCACTGTGAGGGGGACAATCTTGGCCAGTCACAGAAGCCATCCTTATAGCCATCAACTCCACGCAGCTGCTGCAGATCAGAAGGATGATGCACCCCGCGAGGAGACCAGGGGAACAATGGGGGGAGTGGAACGTGCGCACGCTGCAAAAGTCCAAGGTTCTCAGATGGAGCACGTTCCAGCTGGGGCACACATGGGACCTCTACGGACACATGGCCAGAGCCAGGCACGGGAGGACGGCGATGCTCCAGTGGAAAAACCTCAAGTGGTGGGAAGCAGAGAAGGCCAAGCCCAAAAAGATCAGGCAACAGCACGCGCATCGCTACAACTCGCTGGTGGATGTGGAGCGACAGCTGGTGGCAGTGGCAACAACAGAGTGGATGGGGGTGGCGCAGAACTACCGAGTGTGGAGCAATCTGCAGGGGGAATTCGTGAGGAAGTTTGATGTACCGTGGGCCTCGGGCAGACAGGGCAGCCTAGACAACCTTACGCCCAACGCACGCACTGGCAATAGGGGGGCCACCAGAGCGAATGAGGCGCTCCGCTGAAAGCTCAGGACCGAGTTGCACCAGAAAGCAGAGGGAGAGAGGAAGACGGGGGGGGGGGGGCAGGACGGGACCACTAAAGTCAGCGTTTGATGGCCTGACAGTCAAGCTTGCCGGGTTACATGTGCTGCCAGAGCCGCACTCAGAAGCTTACTTGAGACCGCCCGCAGCACGGTGCTCAAGCCAGGTCCGTGTGCAACAAAGCAAGAAAAGCTGAGCACAGATGCATAAACTGCTGACAGCGGTCCTACTTGTGACCTCCTGGCAGGGGATAGCCTCAGTCAGTAAGCCCGGGAGTACGACACCACCACGCACAGCAGCGGGGGGACACCCTCGCACAGGAGCAGGCCCGCTCCCACCAGCACTGTCAGCCGCAGCAGACGAGACAGCAGCGACGCAAACACCTGTACAGCCAGGGCCAGACGACAGCCAGGAGCAAGCGGCAACGAGCCACCAGCAACAGCAACAAGCGCACGGCAGTGCCCACGCGCACCCACACCCGCTGCCGCAGACGCACGAGCCGCAGCCGGAAGCCACGTACAACGCAGGAGGCATGACGTGGAGACAGCACGCCGTGCAGGGAGAGGCGGAGGGAGAAAGCGCAGGAGAAAGCCAGCACCACAGCCACAGCTAGCGCAGCCACAACAGCAGCAACCAGAACCTCCCCTGTGCGAATGGGGAGGAAGCGCGGAGCTAGAACACTGCCAGCAGCCACAGGCACAGACGCAGCAGGGGGGCCAAGAGCACTACATGGCACCAGCCCAGGCATGGGCGACGCTCCAACAACAGGCTCCTCCACAGCCACAGCCCGAGCAGCCAAGGCAGCCCAAAGATATCGGCTACTATGCACCGGTGTACGACCCAGATACAGACCCATGGCATCCGCAAGACCAGACACCAGCCTCGACAACGGGGGCGGCCGCATCCTCGCCAGTGGGGGGGGACGAGCATCAACACGCTCCTGGTGAGCGAAGGCAGGGGGGCCCGGCCGCTCACAGCGCCGCCTGAGATTCCCATAGGGCCCGGGGTGCACCCGCGTATGAGAGCGGCACCGCATGGCATCTGGGCGGGGGTCACGCTGGCCCAAAAACCGAACATACACCCCATGTACGAGCAAAGGGCCAGAGCATACACCAGAGCGAGACAGCAGCTGAGGGAAGACGGTGCACCACCAGCAGCCTACATAGGGTACAACACAGCGTTTGCCCTCCTACCCTGGGGGAACATAGAGAGAGGAGCGCCGGAGAAGTGGCTGATGATAGTCACGGCCCGAGGGCACGTGGACGAGGACGCAGTACAGCTACAGGCGGGGGACATGTACATCCTCGAGTGGAACCCCAGCACGGGGAGATGGCACCCCAACAGAGTCCCACGCAAAGTGGGGGTCCAGTACTACGACGACTGGGCCCGCCAAAGGGGGACCAACCCAGTGAGAAGGCAGCCACCAGTCGAACAGACGCACCCGATAGGTCAGTGGGAGCAGCTGGCCCTCAACCTCATACCAGGTCCCGACCTGTCACAGTCGCAGCACAGGCCCCTACACCACCAGCCCACACAGCTGCAGCGGGGAACACAGCATTAATGCAGAGGCACACAGCAGTAACACAGCTAGACAACAGCCAAGTAGAAGTAACACAAGGTAGTCAGTGCCATGGCCAAGCCAGCTCGAGCTCCGACGGGCCACCAGGGGGACAGATGTCCCAGGAAGCAGCGCGCATGCGCAGATGGCTCCGAGAACTAGCGGGGATGATGCTGCAAACGGGCATGCCGACAGCCATGGGGGACGCCGTGGAGCAGACCTTGGCTGCGGTGCTTCAGGGACAGCCGCAGCCTCTTGCTGGACAAGGAGACACCGCAGTGGGACCGGCGGGGGAAAAACCCAAACGACGACGATTGCACAACCCTCTCCGTGACGCGAACCAGGCGATCCAAGAGCTGTGGCGGGGGGATGACAACGGCGTCAACCAGCACCAGATCTACGAGGACCTCAAGCAGATCCGGGACTACCTGAAAGAGGGGGAACACCGGTTCCAACAGGCCTCCGCGGGCCAAGGAGGGCTACAAATCCTCAGCGGAGTGGGGGGACTGGCCCAGGCAAGCCATGCAGTTGCCAGAGCCATGGCAGCTACCGTGGAAGGCGACACAGACTGGCTGGCAGAAGGATGGGGGCAAGCCGTGGGAGCGGTCCTTGAAGAAGCGGTCGTCACGCTCGACGACATCCTGACGGCGGGCTTCACCCACCAGGCTGACGTGCTGGGCCTGCAAGAGGGGGCAGAAGAAGAGCCGACGAGACCGGCGACACCGCGAAGCAGGCTGGAGGCCATACTGGGGGACATCCGGGACAGCCTCGGGTTCCTCACTCAGGGCCAAGCCCAAGTGCAGTGGTTGCTGGCCCTGGTCACGAGTTGGCAACAAGCACAAGGGGAACCTCCGCTCGTAGTGGACACTCAGACCACAGAAGAGGGGGACCACAAGCCGCCTTCGCTGTTCGAAGGGGGATACGAAATCGGGGCAACAGGGCTCCAGCCGAGATGGAGACCAAGGCCTGGCATGGAGCAGTGGTCGGGCAGCCTGCCAAGCTCGGGGGACAACGACGACAGAGAACCACAAGAGCCGAACAGCTGGGGGCCCACAGACGAAGACTTGCTCCAAGTGATGGAGGAACTGGAGAGAGAGGAACAAGAAGCAATGGCGGCTGCAGCAGAAGAACAAGCCAGTCCGAGAGGGAGCAGTACTGAGAGGGGGAAAGATGCTGAGCACAGGCGTAGAAGAATGCACGCGTCAAGCGAGGGGGACCTGTGAATAAGTGTGAGTAAGCGTGTTACAGTCTGTTCTGATAGTTATGCCGGGGCCTCAGATCGTTGTTTGCACCCAGCAGGTCCGCCCAGTGCAGTTTCAGTACAGAGAGGTAACGGGGGGCAACCAGTTTTGTTAGGGGGCCATAGTAGAGCAGTCCTGTAAGCTGTGCGTGTTTCTGCTAGCACCTGTTGCCGTGACCGCAGAGCTGTCAAGCCAGAGCCTCAGAGTTTCACGCCGGAACTTGCGGGGGACACGGCATCGTACTCGCAGAGGTAGTGTTTCGCAGTTGTTCGGGGGGACAGAGCAAGTTTCGACAGCCGTACAGTAGCTAAGCAGAAAAGTTGCTAGCTGACGGCCAGAACAGGCAGCAGCCTTAGAGACGAGGCCGGGGGGTTTAGTGTTCTAATTAATAAGGTTTTCGCAGTTTCGAACCCGTGGCCTCATCTCGTAGAGGGGAACCTATCAGACTCACTGAGACCAGTGCGCGCTCGCGCGCAGGGGGAGCGGGGGTCGTCCTGCTTCCCTTCGGCTGTGTAGAAGAAGAGAGAGAGAGAGAGAGAGAGAGAGAGATAGAGAGAGAGAGAGAGAGAAAGAGAGAGAGAGAGAGAGAGAGGGGGAGAGAGAGGAACCATAC
>CAJNDV010036518.1:57105-84049 GCA_905221635.1 Symbiodinium sp. CCMP2456
GTGAAGTGAAGGGAAGTGAAGTGAAGTGAAGTGAAGTGAAGTGAAGTGAAGTGAAGTGAAGTGAAGTGAAGTGAAGTGAAGTGAAGTGAAGTGAAGTGAAGTGAAGTGAAGTGAGAGGGGAAGCGAGAGTTCGGTCTGTGTGGAAGAAGAGAGCTAGTGTGAACAGAAACTTCTGCACGGACATGGAGTGGGAAACCAAACTTTTTCAACAGTTTCGGCACCCGTGCCTCGTGCCCCAGACCCCGGACCTCCTTCTGCCTGCCTTGGTTCTTCAGCTGCCACCATGGTAAGACCCGAAGCGATGCACTGCGCACACATCGGACGGTGCCCGCAAAGCCCGCCGCAGCAACACCAAAGCTTCCATGCCCAAGAAATCGCCAAGAAACAGCCGTGCAGGTGGGCGGAGTTTCACATCAAATGATAGCTGCAATAGCCCGCAACAGGGCATGGAGGTGGTCAAACCTGTGAGCCACCACGGGTTTGGGGAATGTAGGAGAGGTGCCAAGGATCCTGGTCTTTGGCTCGATTTATGGGACACATTGGGAGAAACGGTGCTCCGATGATGCTGGCGATGCTGGCTTTCCCACTGCCTTAGAGATCGCCTTTCTTGCGTGTTCTCACTCCCGAGGAGGTGTTTGAGGTTCCCTGAACACAGCTTCGACAGGGAGTTCAGCTGTTGCGGATCTAGTAAACAGAGGACGAGGAGAAGTCAGGCGAAGACGGACTTGAGAGGGTTGTCGCACGCTGGTGCCCATGCGAGGCGAGTCGCAATGCTCAGGTGGTGCGGACCCGAATTAACCTGCCTATCGGAAGGCCAACCTGCCATCAGACACGATCTGTTGTCGAAGCAAATGACCTGCTGCACTGTCGCCTGAGTTTTCTCACAGCATGTGAGGAATTTAAAAAATCTGAGGCAGTGGAACGGCGAGCAGGCGGCCCGCCGGAGGCATGTGTGCTTCATGCCTTGCGGTACTCGGTAACACCGATCTTCAGACAACATTTCGTTGTAGCCAAAAGCACATACATCAGCGGCCGTGGCCTCCAGTCTTCGTGAAGCATCGTGATGCCAGGATAGTTCGGCCATCGAAGGCATGCAGCATCGGCATCCATCCTGCCATTTTCTGGCTCAGACAAGTCACGCCAACCTCACAGAAACAAAGTGGGAGTACCCTCCCACTGAGATCTGGAACGCGAACGTAGAAGCTGCCAGCCTCAGCTTGCCACAGTTCTGTCACTCCCAGTCTCTCCAACTGAGTGGCCCAGGCCATGCCCCTGGTGCTTCGGCTTTTGATGGTGCTGGCCGCGGACTTGAGTGGTATTTGGAGACCACAAAAGAAACCCTCTGCGATATTCTGGAGTAGTGTGGAATCGCGTGGAATGCTCAGGTTGCCGGGCTCCGCCTCAGCGCCGCGTTGCCAAGTGTGACTCGGCGGCAAACGGGCCGCAGCTTCCACGTGGACAGAAGCAGCTGTCCGGGAGGCAGCAAATCTCCGGACAGGTGCTGGCAGATTGGACGAGGTTGGATATGACAAAGAATTCGGAACGGAACTCCGTCTCGGCTGATAGTTCACGGCATCTTGCAGCAAGCCGTGAGGACACTTTGCAGGCTATGCTTCGGGAGATCGAAGACGACGAGGGTCTGCAGGCCCTCTCTGAAGAGGCTCGCCAAGCAGAGAGTACGACGGCGCTAGATTCTGCTCTGCATCGGAACGCTTGCGCATGATTTTCATCGTCTTCGGCCCGAGGTTACAGCCCGGTATCGAAAGCCCAACTTTCAGATTGTCAGGGGCACGCCAGGCTCCGTCAGCAATAGGACAGCATAGCGTTCAGACCGTTCAGACAAAACTGCAGGCGAGTCGAATCCTGACGAAGGCGAGATAGGGATCTGGGAAGACGGGCAGTTTTCTGTCCTGCGTGATCTGTTTTTACTGCAGGTCGCTTGGTCTGACCTCCGGTGTTCCACAGGGTATGAGCTTCCGCGTAGGACATGACATGGCGCCAGCAGCTGCCAACGGCAACGGCCTGGAGTAGCTGCTGTCGCGGCTTATGTACAGGGATGTGCGTATCAAAACGGAAGCTCGCCTGCTGTAATCTGAGCACAAAATCAAAGACATAAGAAAGACGCAAGGCTGCAGAGAGCTTCCCACTTAGGGTAGAGGCTGCGGCAGCCTGATACCAATCACAGATGGGGCACGAGTCCCTTTGTGGCCTTGCGTGGATAAAGCCTGAACCTGCTTGCTATGGTCTGGGTTATCTGGTGGATCCGTTCGAAGCCTAACTCTCGGTAAGCGTGCGTTGGGTAGTCGGACTTCGTTGCGGTGTGAGCTTTCGTCCAGGTCGAAGCTCGCAAGACTCCTGCGGCAAGGCAGAAGAACGCAGAAGGAGTGCAGGAATGAACCTGCTTATCCTGTCTGTACCAGCCAGTATACTTGGAAGCTGAAAAGTTGGGTGTCCCTGCCAGCATGATGCTATTGCACGGTTGACAGGCACCTTCTTGCTTTTCATTTGCGACAGGTCTGGCAAAGTCCGGGCCCAGTCGCCGCGGACACGAGCTGTAAGGACCTCAGCTGCTGCAGTTGCTTTTCGCGATGTGTGGGAAGTGCCGACACCGGTCCGAGGTTCGTCCGGTGCTTCGAGGACCAGTTCCTTCCGCCAGGTGCAAGCGGCAGCGAGATGTCTGACTCGCTGTATCTCGCTGCTGAAGCGGTGGTGTACTTGTGGGGTCTATTCTGGCTAAGCTCGGTATGTTCTAGAGGCAGCGCAGCGGAAGTGGCGAGGCATGTTGTGGATATGCTTCTGACATGGGCTCCGTGTCGTCAGCATTTGTGCTGTCTTAAAGATTGCTCAACAGGTCCCTGCAATTGACAGCCGGCCAGCAAGTGGCGTGAGCTCGGGACTTACTAAGTTGGGCTGCCGGAGTAGTGACGGTGAAGGGTTCAGCAAAACACGGCAGCACGCAGTGTTGCGGCGGAATGATTTGCCCCACCTCCGCTGCACTCATACCACGATCTCTCCAATGTCCATCTGCTTCATACTCTTGGCAGGCGCGTCGCTGCGAGCTGCAGCGGCGCTTTCACCGCATCGAGGCTTCTGCCAAGTTCCCAGCATGGCCAGCCCACAAACGCACAGACCTGTGTGTGTATGAAGGTAATCAGATCCCTCAGACGAGTGCTGCCCTGTTACAACTGTTTTTGTCTGCCGAGACCACGCTTCGTCAGCGACATCCTTGCGCCTTCGGCAGCAAGTCTGCCCTGGAGCATCCATGTGCATCCTGCATGTTCGTGGTGGCCAGAGGGCCCCAGTGTAGACACGTGACAGATACGTTCGGAACTGCAGCGACAGTGGCAAAACGTGGCACCCGGAGCGCTCCGAAGAGCGATGAAGCGTCTACTCTTCGAAAGCTTCTGCTATCACAAGGCGAAACAGCCGCCAGCAGGCCGAGATGGTGTCACGCACAGCTCAGATTCACGGTACGGCAAACATGACGAGACTGACCGACGGTAGCACTTGCTCGCATCTCTGCATCTCGCATGTCACGGCAGGGATCCCGGCTGGCATGGACTGCTCCCGCAACTCCAGGCAAGAGGGGCGCTGCCTCTGAGTGGCGGAGGGTGGAGTCTCTCTCTCTCTCTCTATATATATATATATATGTTCTATTATATATATAATATTATATTATATAGGAGTCTCGAGCAAAATATGATACATTGAGGTCCGTGTGGGCCCCTTATCTCTCTCGACGCGTCAGGTCCCGGTCCGAACGGGTCTGCCCCCCCTGAGTTGCCTCCGTCACCTGCGGAGCCAGAAGAGGAGGAAAGAGCCGAGAAGACCGAGAAGGCCCGATTTGATTCCTTGGGGGAATTTCTCAATGACGGTTTAGGGTTTAGGGTTTAGGGTTTAGGGTTTAGGGTTGTGAGACTTCACACGAAGACTACCCTGCCGAGCTTTTCAGCAGGAGGAGCCTTCGCAGTGCAGCTGGCAAAGACCTCAGTCCACTTCTCGCCGGAAGTCGTCAGGGCCGCATACCAACGAAGCTTCTTTTCAAGCTCTCTGTCTGTAGTTCCGCCGACGTGCAGCGACTCGAACCTCAGCTCACCAGGGTCCAGCCCTCTCCGTCCTGGAAACGGCTCGTGGGGTTCCTGGAAAACTTTCTCGGAAGCATCGCTGACACGATCACCACTGAATGGTTTGCCCTGCTGAGGAGAAGACAGTAACTGCCTACGTGTCGCGCCGCAACGTCAGCTCGCCGCGGCCCCAGCTTCTGGTGTTGACATGGCAGCTCTCCAAGCAAACAAATGGCTTTGCTGTCTGTATCTTTCACCTCAGGTCCGAATATGAGCAGGTTTGCCAACGCTACGAAGGGTGCCCTGGCCCATTGCTCCAGCACGACTTTTTTCTAGCTTGATCTGATGTTTTGCTGGTCTGGATTGTGCTGACGGCCTATGCTTGAAGGCACTTGAACGACTTGAAAGTGCTCTGCGATGCCGTTCGCCAAACAAACACGCACCGACCCCAGACAGTAGACGTGTCAATGCCGGCCAAGTCTACTGGGGACGTTAGCTGTCTTGTGCAGTGAAGCTTCGCAGCGCCAGGTCGCCCCGGACGGCCTCTCCAGAGAGGAAGCCCTGCAGTGCTCCCTGCTACAGTGACACTGTGTCAGCGTGAAGTCCTTCTCTTTCCTCTGTGTTGCAGACTCAAGCTCGCGCAGGTATCAGCTTCAGGGAACTCCACGATGACAAGGTGAGCAGTTCCCTGTCGAGCTTGTTTTTCGCGAGTCGTCGCCGGTTGCTGCTTCAAGCACGTCGAGACTGGTGTCCCAGGGTTTTCGAGAATTTCTCGAGCTCCGCGATCCGCTGCTGACCTCGAGGGCACAGGGACTCAGATGCAAACAGTGCGAGCCTACAGGTTACTTGTGGGCGTCATGTCACCAGGCTGCCCGGCAGCGCAGCTGCAGTCCACCGAAGGCCCGCAACTAGCTTCGCGCCCTTTTAATAATCTGGCTTCTCGGCTTCTGGCCAGGCTCCGCCGCCGCCTCCAGCACCCCGAGCAAGGCCATGGCTCGATGCAACTCAAAACCAACCTTATATATATATATATATCTATATTTGTATATATATATATATAGATATATATTGTATTTTAGTTTCAATCACTTCTGAAGAGCGCAAAAAATGCAGATCTCCGCGGGAGCTGCGTCCGGAGCCGCGGCGATCCGTTTCAGGCAGGAAGGGAAGGGCAGCGTTTTGCATCGTTTTGCTAGATTCTAGTATTTTTGGCGCACAACGGGAGGGCTACACGACCCATCCCAAACGTCATGAGGTCGGATGGCCAGCACCCGCCTGCCGGAGGAGAACAGCTCTGAGGCATAACACATTGGGCCTGACGGAGCTTCGCAAGTCCTTCGGTTGATTCGGCAAAAGACCGAGGCGGCCGTGGAGGAGAAACCCGTCATACCTCCGCTGTTGAGTGGAAGCCCGAGATTGTCGACAATCTAGTAGATTTGCACGATGATGTCAACCCTGCAGGCGCCGGAGTTCTCTCTGACACCCCTGTGCCCATGATCACTTTTGGCAGGGATGAGGAGCCTGCTCATGAGTCAGCACAGCAAATAGCAGAAGAGTTGCAGAGAAAAAATTAAACAAGTTCGAGACGCAGGACAGCGACCTGGAACATGTGCGTAACTTGTTTTCCACGCAGGCCACGTCGTATTGTTCATCGGTGTTTCAGCAGCGTTCGATCTGCGATGTGGTGGCCAGGTTCCGGAAGCACTTGTGCTAGGAGTCTATCGCGTGGAGAATCCAACTCTCGCCGATTCCCAAGTCTTGCGTAGAATCTTTGGCCCGCCCGCGGCCAAAGCCGCACCTCACCTTGGCCTGACGACAGCCAACGGTGCGAGGAGGCGCCTTTGTAACCCAAGCTATTTCAGAGGGCGAGGGTCCGTCCGTGCAATCAATTCAAAGTGGGGGCGTTCTTATGGCTGCAGTTTTGTCATAGAGACTGCGCTGTTGAAGCATGACTCAAGTCTGTTACTAGTGGTCGCTTTCACCCAAGGCTGGAGTGTATGCCGCAGTGCGCGATGCAATGGGCAGCGACTGTGAGCCGCGAGCCAAGCTGGGATAGGTATCGAAGCGTTTAGAAACTCCACGGACAGAGCAACAATCGCTGCAATAGCGCTGCTGCTGGATAACTTTGCGTACAATTGTGGGCGCACGGCATGCGCAAAACCAAACGGCAGCTGCCGGACTCGTTTCGGAGGCTGGACTTGTGGCACGGCACATCGAGCGAGCTTGATCCCCAGCTCTGGTATATTTACCGGAATTAATCAGAGAACAAGCGAAAAGATGGATCTTTGGTCAATCCGCTCGTCGCAATGGTTCCGAACAAGGTTGATAGCCAAACATGGCCTCAGATGGGCATGGTTCGAAACATGCATGTTCTGCAGGTGCGTTCCCAACATCGTGCTCAATGGCTTCAACCGAGCTTACAGCGGACGTCGGCACGGAGCCAGCCTCAGCCAATTGCAGCGTTTATCCGATATTGGCCATCAGCAGCTTCTTTCACTTGCTCGTCGAGGAACAAAGCTCGGGCACGGCTGCTACTTCTCTGCCTCTGCTGCCTACAGCATCTCAGTTGCAGAGAAATCAATAGATTCCAACAAGCGAGCCGCGTCACGTCAGGCACGAAGTTCTGTGAGCGAAAGCGAATTCGGCGAAGAACTGTGTTCTTTGCCAAAGTCCTCGTCGGCGATCGCTGCTCAGTTCTTGCACGGTGAAGGTTACATCCGCTCCTCCTGACTGTAATCTGAGGCCTGGGCAAAGGGCTCTCCAGATCTGGTAGAGCCTGGGCCTTAGCGGCCTGTGACTTCGCGGGGCCTGTACCCAGAAGTCTCAGGCCTCCTTGCCGGGACAAGGATGGCCTGGTTCGTTCCGGGCTCGGTGATTGCAGTCGATTCTGGCAGTCCCTCCGTGGACTCTTGCGTTATCAAGGCTTCGACAGCACAGTGGACGACCCGGAGTGTCCTGTGAACTTTTGCATCTTCCGGGACTTTCAGGTGCGCATCGGCACTCCCACTTGCAAGAATTGAGCTGCCTTGATTCCACGCAGACGAACGATAGCAAATTACATGTCTAGCATGGCCGCTACATGAGCTGCCTCGTGTGAGAGTCCAGGGTCTAGCAACGACACCTCGATTCAGAAAGCCAAATTCGGAAAACCACGCGAGTTGATGCAGAAAACATGTTCGGAACACACCGAGGACCGATTTTAGAACACAACACCGAAGCATCTGCTGCTGCTGCTGCTGCTGCTGTTGCTGCTGCTGCTGCTTTACTTTGTCGCTGGTGTAGCCGTACTTGTGTGGTTTGCCAACCTATATGTCCTTTTAGGGTTTAGGGTTTGCCAGCCAATCTTTTGCGTGGGCTTGGGGTTTGCCCACGCTCTCCTTTTAGTTTTAAGGCTCTGCCAACCAACAAGTCCTGTTAGGTCTTAGGTGGGCTTAGGGTTTGCCGGCCAATATGTTATGCCTTTAGGGTTTGAGGTTTGCTCACACTTTTCTTTCGGAGCTAAGGCTTTCCCAAACAACATGTCCTTTAAGGGTTTTGGGTTTGCCAGCCAAGTTTGCCCACGTTCCTCTTGTAGGTCTAAGGCTTTGCCAGGCAACATGCCCTTTTTAGGGCTGAGGGTTTGCTAGCCAATATCTTCTATGTTCAGAGTTTGGGATCTGCCAGCAAATATCTATGTTTTGTGTTTTCTTTGGGTTTGGGGTTTGCTCATGATTTTGGTTGAGGATTCACTCTTTGTCCCTTTTGAGATTCGGGGTTCGCGGGCCAATATCTTCTTCGTTTAGTGTTTGTTGGGGTTTGCCCACGATCTTCATTCAGGGTTGGGCCATTGGGGCTTTGCCCACCACCATATCCTGCTACGGCTCAGAGTTTGCCAGCCGATATGTTCTTCGCTCAGGGTTTGGTGATTGACGCCTGTGGCCTTTGTTTTAAGGGTTAGGGGGTTGCCAGCCAACTTCGCCTTTTGAGGGCTTAGGTATTAATATAAGTTTAGGGTTTGCTAACCAAAGTGTATTTTTTTCAGGGTTGGTGGTTCACTAGCCCAAGATCCTTTGAAGGTTGGCTAACCAACATCTGGTTTTGAGATCCAGGGTTTGCCCACCTTTTCGGGTTTCGGGTTTGCAACCCGCGATCTTTCTTCAGAAACTTGAATTTGCCAACCAGCATGTCTTGCTTTGCCAGAGCTTTCATCGTTTAGGGTTTGGGGCTTGCCGTTCACGATCTTGTCTTGTTAGGATTTAGGGGTTGCCAGTCAATACCCCCCATCGTGTATGGAGTAAGGGGTATACGGTTTGGAGTTGCCAGCCACGATCTTCTTTTAGGGCCGGGGGTCTGCCTTTCGTTTTCATGGTTGAGGGTTTGCCAGCCACAGTTATTTTCAGGTTTTGCTCTTGGGGTTTGGGATTTGCCAACATCTCCTTCGGGTTTGCTAACCGGTGCCCTCGTCTTTTACGGTTTGGGTTTGCCAAGCTATATATATATATATATATATATGTATATTTAGGTTTTGGGGTTTGCAAGCCACCATGTTCCATTGGGGCTTTTTAGGGTTTAGGGTTTGCAGCTCATTTTCTTCTTCTGCTAGTGTTTGGGTGTGCCACCCACCATCTTCATCTGGGGTCAAGAGTTTTGTCTCGTTTTAGGGCTAGGGCTTTGTCAACCAACACCGCCGTTTTAGGGTTTAGGGTCGGTCAAATAACACTTTTTTGGGGTTGGGGTTGGCCCACGATCCTCTGTCAGCATTTATCCGACATCTTTTGGTTTTCAGGGTCAGGCTTCGCCTTCTTTCAGGGTGTAGGGCTTGCCAGCCAATATCGTCTTGGTTTCGGGTTTGGGTATTGCAGCCCGCGATCTGTTTTTAGGTTTTCAGTGTTTGCCAGCCGTAACATGTTCTCTTTCAAAGGTGTAGAGTTTGCTCATATTTTTACAAGACGCGTTTGGGATTTGCCGCTCAAGATCTTTCTGGGGTCCGTTAGGTTTCGGTTCTGCTGACCAACATCTCCTCTTAGGTTTGGGGCTTGCCAGCCAACAGCTCTGGTTTGCCAGCCAGTATCTGCTTCGTTGAGGGCTTGGGGCCTGACACGTACGAGCTGATGTTAGGGTCGCAGCGAAGGGTTTGCCAACAAACATGTCCCGTTAGGATCTAGGGTTTGCCAATCCATATCTTCTTCGTTACGGGTTTGGGGTTTGCCACCCGCGATCTTCTAGGGGTTTGCCAGCCAACACGTCCAGCCAGTTTCTTCTTCGTTTAGGGGTTGGGGTTTGCTACGCGCGAGCACATGTCTCGTTAGGGCAAGATTTCTTCGCCTGGAGTTTGGGGTTTGGTAGTCACGATCTTCCTTTAGGGTTCGGGGTTCGCCAGCCAACATGTCCTGTTAGGGTTTCGAGTTTGCCAACCAATATATTCATGGTTTTGGGTTTCAGGTGTTCCACACACGATCTTCCTTCTTTTTAATGGTTGAGATTTGGTGGCTTGCCGTTCAGGATTTGCTTGTAGGGTTAGGGGTTACCAACCAGCATGTCCCGTTAGAGTTAAGGGGTTGATGCCAGTCAATACCCCCATCGTGCGGGAGTCGGGAGTGTACGGTTCGGAGTTGCCAGCCATGATGTTCGGTTAGGGTTGGGGGCCTGCCTTTCGTGTTTATGGTTTAGCGTTTGCCAGCCACAGTTGTTTTCAGGGATTGAGGTTTGCCAGCCACGACTTGCTTTTGGGTTTTGGGGTTTGCCAACATCTCCTTCGGGTTTGCTAACCAGTGCCTTCGTCCTTTAGGGTTTGGTTTTGCAAAGCACGTTCTTTTTTTAGGGTTTGGGGTTTGCAAGCCACCATGTTCCATTGGGGCTTTTTAGGGTTTAGGGTTTGCAGCTCATTTTCTTCTTCTAGTGTTTGGGTGTGCCACCAACCATCTTCATCTGGGGTTAGGGGTTTTGCCAGCCAGCATGTGCTAGTAGGGCCCAGGGTTTGCCAGCCACCATCTTCATCGTTTAGCCAACGCTATCCTTTTAGGGCGAGGGCTTGGTCAACCAACATCGCCTTTTTAGGGTTTAGGGTTGGCCAAACAGCATTTATCCGACCTTGTTTTAGATTTCAAGATTCGCCATTCAATATTCATGTTTTTGTTTTGGGGGTTTGGGGTTTGCCGCTCAGGATTTTCTTTCAGGGTTTTGGGTTTGTCAGCCATATTCGCCTTCGCTTAGGGTTTTTGGAATTGCTGCCCGCAATGTTTTTTGATGTTTCGGGGTTTTTCCAGCCGGCATGTCAAGGTTTAGGGTTTGCTCGTGATAGAAGCCAAAACGGTTTGGGGTATGCTGCTCGAGAACTTTTTTCAAGAATTTTTGTGTTTGCCAACCAACATCGCCGAGTAAGGTCTAGGGACGTTCACGATTTGCTTATCAATATCTTCGTCCCTTAGGTTTGATTTTCCTGACCAGCAACACCTCTTAGGCTTCGCCGGCCATCAGTTCTGGTTTGCCAGCCAGTATCTTCTTCGTTTAGGGTTTGGGATTTGCCACGCACGGGCTGATGTTGGGGTTGCGGCTATGGGTCTGCCAGCGAACATGACCTATCCGGATTTCGGGTTCGGAAGGCATGTCATGTTAGGGTTGATATTTATGGCTAAGGGTTTCGATCTTCCTTATCGTGGTCGTTAAGATTTTGGAGCGTGGAGTAGGGAGTGTCGGGTTGGAGTTGCTAGCCGCGATCTTCTTTTAGGGTTGCCTGCCTTTCGTGTTAATGGTTTAGGGTGTTTCAGCTACAGTTGCTTTCAGCGATTGGGGTTTGCCAATCACGACTTGCTTTTGGGTTTTGGGGTTGGCCAACATCTCCTTCCGGTTCGCTAACCAGTGCCTTCGTCTTTTAGGGTTTGGGTTTGCAAAGCATGATCATTTTTAGGGTTTGGTGTTTGCCAGCCACAGTTGTTTTCAGTGATTGGGGTTTGAAATCCACGACTTCCTTTTGGGTGTTAGGGTTTGCCAACATCTCCTTCGGCTTCGCTGACCAGTGCCTTCGTCTTTTAGGGCTTGAGTTTGCAAAGCATGATTCTTTTTTAGGGTTTGGGGTTTGCCAGCCACAGTTGTTTTCAGGGATTGGGGTTTGCCAGCCACGACTTGCTTTTGGGTTTTGGGGTTTGCCAACATCTCCTGCGGGTTTGCTAACCAGTGCCTTCGTCCTTTAGGGTTTGGGTTTGCAAAGCACGATCTTTTTTTAGGGTTTGGCGTTTGCAAGCCACCATGTTCCATTAGGGTTTTGGGGTTTGCAAGCGATTTTCTTTTCCTTTTAGCGTTTGGGTTTGCCATCCGCCATCTTCGTTTAGGGGTGTTAGGGGTTTTGCCAGCAATCGAGTGCTGGTAGGGCGCAGGGTTTGCCAGCCACCATCTTCATCGTTTAGCAACGCTCTCCTTTCAGGGCTAGGGCTTTGTCAACCAACACCGCCATTTTAGGGTTTAGGGTTTGCCAGACAGCATTTATCCGACATCTTGTGTTAGGGTTCAAGAATCCGCATTCAATACTCATGTTTTTGTTTTGGGGGTTTGGGGATTGCCGTTCAGGATTTCCTTTCAGGGTTTACGGTTTGCCAGCCAATATCGCCTTCGCTTAGGGTTTTTGGAATTGCTGCCCACAATGTTTTTTGGGTTTCGGGGTTTTTTGTGTTTGCCAACCAACATCGTCGAGTAAGGTCTAGGGACGTTCACGATTTGCTTATCAATATCTTCGTCCCTTAGGTTTGATTTTCCTGACCAGCATCACCTCTTAGGCTTCGCCGGCCATCAGTTCTGGTTTGCCAGCCAGTATCTTCTTCGTTTAGGGTTTGGGATTTGCCACGCACGGGCTGATGTTGGGGTTGCGGCTATGGGTCTGCCAGCGAACATGACCTATCAGGATTTCGGGTTCGGAAGGCAACCAGCGATCTTCTTTTGGGGTTTGGGGTTTGCCAACCAACATGTCCTGTTGGGGGTTGGGTTTATATTTATGGCTAAGGGTTTCGATCTTCCTTATCGTGGTCGTTAAGATTTTGGAGCGTGGAGTAGGGAGTGTCGGGTTGGAGTTGCTAGCCGCGATCTTCTTTTAGGGTTGCCTGCCTTTCGTGTTAATGGTTTAGGGTGTTTCAGCTACAGTTCCTTTCAGCGATTGGGGTTTGCCAATCACGACTTGCTTTTGGGTTTTGGGGTTTGCCAACATCTCCTTCCGGTTCGCTAACCAGTGCCTTCGTCTTTTAGGGTTTGGGTTTGCAAAGCATGATCTTTTTTAGGGTTTGGGGTTTGCCAGCCACAGTTGTTTTCAGTGATTGGGGTTTGAAATCCACGACTTCCTTTTGGGTTTTGGGGTTTGCCAACATCTCCTTCGGGTTTGCTAACCAGTGCCTTTGTCCTTCAGGGTTTGGGTTTGCAAAGCACGATTTTATGTTTGCCAGCGACAGTTGTTTCCCGGGATTGGGGTTTGCAAGCCATTGTCTTCTTTTGTAGCGTTTGGGTTTACCACCCACCATCTTCGTTTAGGGGTGTTAGGGGTTTTGCCAGCGAGCGTGTGCTAGTAGGGCCCAGAGTTTGCCAGCCACCATCTTCATCGTTTAGCCAACGGTCTCGTTTTAGGGCTAGGGCTTTGTCAACCAACGCCGCCTTCTTCGGGTTTAGGGTTTGCCAAGCAACATTTTTTGGGGTTTGGGGTTGGCCCGCGATCCTTTGTCAGCATTAACCCGACATCCTCTAGCCGCCCAACACCTCCTCATAAGGTTCGGTGTCTTCTTCCTTTAGGGTTTGGGCTTGCCACCCACGATGTCAGCTCTTCTTCAATGCCCTGGGTTTGCCAACCAGTATCTTCTTCGTTGGACTTTGGGGTTTGCCGCATACTGCTACATTTATGGTTGGAGCCAGGGGGTTTATCTTGTCTTAAGGGTGTGGGGTTGGCAGCCAACATTTCTTTTTAGAGTCTTGGTTGTTTCGAAGCAGCATGTTCTTTTCGGCTTTGGGGTGTGCCAATAATGTCTCGTTCGGTTAGCGTTGGGGTTTTCCACCCACGATCTTCTTTTCGAGGTTGCTGTTTTCCCGCCATCTTTCAGGGTTCGGAGTTTGTGGCCAACAGCTACTTGATGTAGGGTGTCAGGTTTGCCACCCACGACCTTCTTTGGAGTGTTGGGATTTGTCAACCGACATGTCAGTTTTTGGTTTTCGGGCTAGCCAACGGCCGTCCCCGTTTGGGGTTGAGGGTTTCCGATCCAGCAATCAATGCTTGCCACACCAACATGATTGTTGTAATTCAAGGTGCAGTACAGCCGCAGTTTTGTTTCCTGGGCTGGTTTTCCTGAATCGCTCCTGGTGTCTTGCGAATCTTCTCCCATGTTTTCCGAATTTGTTTCCTGTTCTCCAGAATTTCTGGTGTTTTCCTATTTGGTAGTCCTTGTTTTCGACCATGTCTCTTCCACAGCCCCTAATGTGGCAGTGGTGGTTAGCTTCTACAAGGGGGCGTTAGTAGTAAGATCCAGTTTCTTGAAATTCCCACATCGCAGGTCCGGCTTCCATCCACAGGTTTGTTCAGGATCGTGGGACGCAGATAGCGGTCTAGGATTTGGGGTTCAGGGTTTACGGCCTGTTTGAAGATCAACGCATACAGCCATGGCTACTTTCTACGGTTACTTGCAGGGATCCATCCATACACATAGCTCGGTCGTTGCCTAGTGCTACCTTGACGTGCCTGTGCACGTTTGCACCTCCCGAATTACACGCCTGTTCCCTTGAACTGACACACACAAGCACATGAACGAGCACACACCTCCACGGACTAGTGCGCCTAGGCAGAACAGTTTGCAGGTGTGCTCATGCACACATGAAAACCTGCGCAGTAGGTGTATATGCACATGCCCTTGTCCTCGGGCAGGGACTCGGCTCACGAAATGATGCAAGGGAGCGCGTAACAAGTGTTTTAATCATGCGAATTTCCTGGCACCAAATGCCTCCGAACGACTCGAAGCCACGCATTTGCTTGTCAATTGAATGCTCCCGCTCTCTCTATCTGTCTCTGCGTTGGGGCCGCTCACAGGCCATGCCGACATATCTGTTGGAGTTCGCCGTCTGATCGAGGCAGCATAGAAGTTGCTGGCAGCTAGCATGTTGCGTTCTGTCAGCAGGTTTGGATATCGACAGTCATTGCGTGCCTTCTTTGCGCTTGGCTGGCATGTGTGATGTCGTTCTGTTTGGAATTGTGTGCCATGGCTGCGTGCGGGGATTGTCGCATTTTGGATGAGGCGTCTTGAGTGAGAAGCTTCTAGAAGCCAAGGTTTTCGCACAGTGGTCTCTTTCCGATGGACTGTGCCATTTCACCAAAGCCAGCATTTGCAGACCAGAGTGAGTGCTACCTGAAACAGAACCATGACGGTATATCACGTTTGAGACTTCGGGCTGCTATGCATCGCTTTTGGCTCGAAGGCGCTACGCATGCATGCTCTGAAGCTTAACTTTGGCTATCCTTCTCTCTCATACGGATCTAGAGTTTGCTGCCGACGACCCCTTTCTAGGGGCTTGCCGCTCATCATCTCTGTTTATGGCACGATGATGGTGCGAGTGCACATAAAACTATTTCGCTCATTCAGAAGAACGAGTCGATCGGTCGATCTACTTCTTCAACTTAATGTTGGTCCTGGTTCTGCATGCTGTCCTTGGCAGTACATAGGCTTAAACCCGTCAGCGCTTCGTGCGACGGCGGTCAAGTGCTTTTTCCCCACGGTTGCTCCGTTTCCAAAACGAATTCTGCTTGCTATTTAGAATTGGTTTGCGGCCTCTGCATGGATGTTTTGGACATGCAGCAGCCGGCTGTGTCAGTAGCCCCGTAGGAAGAAGATGCTCTGGAAGTACTGGAGAGACAATTCTGTATCAGTTGATACGTCTTCGGAGCACATAGACTGTAGCAGAGCATCTTCTGCGCTTGGCATAGAACCAGGCGTGCGCAACTCTGCTTCTACATTGAAGCCTTTCTGAAACAAGCAAAGTTGCAGCACCACAATCATGACGAGGGGCTTCAGACTGCGGGCTGGCTCTCGGGGCCAGTCGGCATCCAGAGTGTCAACGTCATGCTCTGGACTGTGCTTCCGTCATGAGCTCCTGCACAATGACATAGATGTCGCCTGCTCGGTGTGCCAAAGCCTCCGAGAGACTCCAGCGCTACATGGAGTTTGCTGCATTGCCTTCCAGTGATGCTGCGGATAGCTTGCGTGTTGTTCAGCCATTCTCCAGCAGGAAGCACACAAGCAGTCACAGCATGGAGACGTGCCTAGAAGTAGATTTACATTGCTTCCTGGCATGCACAAGATGACATGAGGGCAGGAGAAAGCCGAGGAACGACAGATCTGGGGAACACATGGCAAACCCTAGATCAGCAAGCCAAGCAGTTACCTTGTCGAAGCGGCACTAGCAGAACCTGGGATATCGCCAGTCCAAAGGCTATGGGCCAAGGCAGGCTTGACAACCAGGCGTGTGCCGGCGAAAGGCAAAGGCCTGATGCTAATGCTTCTCGTGTGTTCTGCGCTTGCTCCGTGTCGCTCATGTCACATGCGTGAGTCTCATCTCCTGCCACAGGGCGACATGCACCCATTTGCGCCTCCGCCTCACTGGCCGCCTCCACGTGCGGTGCTCAGCGACGTTGGGAAGTTGCCTCAGGGAAGAAGCTTCTTTGGCTCAGGCTATCCACAAGGCTTTCCAGCACAACAGCCCTTTCCGCAGTCGCCATGCATGGGCCACGGCTATCCACACCCAGGCGCATCATATCCAGGAGGCTGCACTGGAATCCCTCCACAGATGACTGTTCCAACACCTCACAGCCTCAACACCCCTCCTTCAACTTTTGTCGGCATTCGACCACCTAATGCAATTCCCGGCGTAATGCCCGGTCCGATTCCTGGTGCCCTGCCTGGTGCCATGCCGGGTGCAGGCCCGGGTGGAATGCCCGGCCCAATTCCAGGCACCGTCCCCGGCGCAATGCCAAATGCAGTGCCTTCTTTCGCAGCACAACCTCCCCCAGTCCAACCTGCAGCACATGCGATGCCACCTCAATCGTCCTTCACATCTCCGCCACCTGCCCCGCCCATGCCTCCACCGGCGTCTCCACGACCACCCGCCCCAGCACCATCTGCCAAAGACAGCGCAGAGGGTGCCAAAGCCGGCAGCGAGTGGCCGATGCCTTTCCACGTACATCCATGTACCAGAAGCCAGAAGGGACCTAGTTTCTGTGCAGAGTTTTTCAACTTCTAAGGACCGGTCAATCTTTCGAAGATACCATCGGTGAAGTGACTGAGCTGAGATGTTTGGATCCAGGCGTTGCTGTTCTAGCTCGTTGCACGAAGGCGAAACGGCGTGCAGAAGAGGCCAGGAAAAAGTTCGATGAGGAGCCGAAGTGTTAGCAGTCGGTGTGAACGGAGAGACGGTTGTGATTGTCTTACTGCACCCGTCGCATGCATGGCGTGCTGCAAGCCTGCATGGACGCTGTCTTGTTGACAGGAGCAGCGAAAGTCTCGTCGCACCCATCGTGACGGTCCGCGATGATGGGGGGGAGGGGGGAGGGCTCTCTCGTGTCCTCCTTTCATCCTCTCTTCCTTCCGTTGCTTCAGGTGAGGAGCGGCCTCCGGCTTCCGAGGAGGAGCGCGGCAGTAGCTTCTTTCTCTTTCTCTTTGTTTTTCTGCTCTCTCTTTGGGCAGGAGCTCTTGGAGCTGCAGGCCTGGCTCTCGAAGTTCACTTTGGACTCCAAGGCCCTCAACGCCGCTCAGCTCAGAGTCACGTCCGCGTCACGGTTTCTTTCGGGCACCCGGCCGGCGATGCTGAGGCGCTGAAAAGCCTCGATGTCAAAGATGCGGTGCACGCATTGAAGGAGAGCATCCTGCAGCTGGCATCCGTGCCCTTGCATGTCATGGCAAGGAGCTGGAGCAGAAAGGGCCCGGCATCCGGAATCCTTCCGTGCCTTGCAAGAACGACATGGGGAAGGGGCTGAACTGCACCTACGAGTATCCAGCATGCCAGCGTGACGGCTCCCCCACCTGCACACAGGCCTGGATCTGCAAAACTGCGCAGAATGTCCGAGAGAGGCCGTGCCTGATGTCAAAAGTAAGCTGCCGTGTTGCAGCGTTTTCCGGCACCAAACGTGGCTTGCTGGTGTTGTGAACGCAACCCCGCCAATCCAGCTCAATTCCCGTCCGTCTGCAGGCGGGGTCTGCCACCGCTGCCAGAAGAGGCCCTGCACCACCAGCATGGGCATCCTAGGACCTAGGATGCAATGCAGACCCTCTGACAGGAGAAGGAGAAGGAGCAGGAGAAAGAGAAGAAGAACGATTTGGGCATTGTGGACCACTATGGAGCGTTCTTTTCATGCAGCTAGTGACAGCTAGCGTTGGGTATACCATTTTTGCATCAGCATCCCTCGGATCTTAGCCTCTAAGCCGCCCTAGGAGTGAAAAGCAATGAAGCCAGGTTGAAAAAACGTAAATCTCGATTCAATGGTTCGGTTTTGACCTACCTTGGACCTTCCAAATACACAGTTAAATCTGATGTTAACTGCTTGTAGGTGCATTCGTCCAATAAACTCAATAAACAATTAAATCACGAGTTTACCGTCTCGCTGCATACCAGTAGAATCTGCTAAGAGACCCGTGCCATTTCGCTAGCGGGATGCCACACCACCGGTAATGTAGTTGGTTCCTGTCACGTTCGAAGGAAAGCTTCTCTGAATACGTAGATCGCCACAATGACCGGTCGCAGGTTTAGTGGGCTTAGGGATTGCAAGCTCCGAACCTTCCGTGTGAATCTTCTCAGAACTAGGTTAACTAGGTTGTACTGTTCTACTCACTCACGACCAGTTCAGGATTTTCAGTAAAATCAGCATTTCATTGGGAATCTTGGGAGCCATGTCCGAACATTTCGTGGGTGTCTCGTGAGATTCAGAAATAGATAGACTAGAGCAAGCAAACGACACAAGTAAATCATGATTTAGCTGTTGATGTCGGGAAACCCAAACATGCAGTGACGATCTCTTGATTGATTCAACTCGTCTCCCCTAGTCTAGTTTGCTATACCCTAGTCTAGCCTAGCCTAGCCTATGATAGAAGCCCAAAAAGTTGGAGCATGACCATCCTCATGCCCTCAAGGTAGAGTGTAAGGTATCCTAGCATTAATCATCCTTAGTCCATGTGCCAACTTGCTGGGGTTTGCTGTAGTCTAGCAAACGACACAACTAAATCATGATTTAAGTGGTGATGTTGGGAATCTCCGACCATGCAGTGACGATCCCTTGATTGATTCAGCTCGTCTCGCCTTGTCTAGCCTGGTAGCCTAGCTTATGATGGAAGACCAGAAGGTTGGAACAGGGCTATCCTCTTGCCTTCAAGGTAGAGTGTAAGGAATCCCCTAGCTCTAATCATCTTCTACCCATGTTCCAGCTTGCCGGGCTTCGCTGTAGTCTCGTCTAGTCTAGTCTAGCCTAGTCTAGTCTAGTGTAGCCTAGTCTAGTTTAGTCCAGTAGCCCACCTTAAACCTTGAACCCTAAACAGGCTCTTGGGAGGCAATTAAACGATGAATTGATCGTTTCGTTCTTGCCATGCCTTCGAGACAATCAAAGTCCGATTTAGTTGTATTCAGGTTTGGTCATTGATTCAGAATCTGTTAGATCTTGATTCAATTGTCGTCCAGGGTTGGGGTAGTGTAGGAGAAAGAATGAAATCCTGCTGTATTTGTGCCATGTAGGTAGCAGGACAGGCGTGGAATGGGGCGTCGCACAACGTTCAAGGCCCAATGAAATCATAAGTAAAATGTGCTGGGCCTAAGGGGTCCAAGACGGCCCGATGCCGGGCAATAGACTCAAAGAGTTAGACTTTTAACTCTTGGATTCACTGCCTTCCCCTAAAAATTCTTCCGAGGGAAGTGAACTGCAGCCCAGGCTGGAAGTGGCCGAAGACGCAGACGAGAAAGACATCAAGAAGGCCTACAGGAGCCGTGCTTTGCTCTGCTTCGTGCACTACAATGCAGGGCATCGACAATTTCGCAGGAAGTTGGTGCTCAAGTGGCACCCCGACAAGCATCCAGAGGGCCGAGACGAGGCCGGGGCTCGGCGGGACTGCTTGCTGATTCGGTCAGGGCGGTGTGAGGGCCGTGTTTGAATCGAAGGTCGCGGCTTTGAATTCAGGACTCCAAGGTGCAGTCTTCGGTGCCTACGTCCTTCGAAGTTCGAAGGGCTAGAGGCTTTCAGAAGGAGACTCGGACTTGCCTTCCGAGTGCCTTTGTCAGCTTCTTGGATTCCTATTAGCATTCCTGAACTTCTCAAATTCCAGATCCTGGTTTCCAAAATCCTTTCCTTCACATAAAAAAAACGTCAGCGGTCAGTCTCCTCCTGCCCCCAGATTGAGAGCATGAACATGCGGTTCAGATGAACAGCCGCCGGTGGCAAGGCAGAAGAGAAGATTCGCGCCATCAACAATGCTTACGACGCATGGCTGCCAGAATACCGCCGGACTGCTGGAGCAAGATTGTAGGATGCAGTTGGGTTCAGAAACGCTGCGTTGCTGACACTAGCCTTGCACGACGAAGTTGGTGCACCGGCATAAGGAGACACTCAGCAATGCCACAAAGCGTGGTCACCTTAGCTCCTGTCGGGTTCAGGGCCAGGGCTCAGGATCTTGTGATGAAATGCCTTTCGTACCAGAGCTGTCCAGGCGCTACATACGATGCGCAGCGCCAGGCGTTGCTGCGCTCCAGTCGTGGGCAAGGTCGCTTCTCAGCGTTTGGTATCCCTGCAAGCTTCCGCTTGGGGTTCGCTGTGCCTCCAGCTGTGTTTATGGTTGGGAGTGAAGTCTTCGTCAACAGGCAAGTAACTTGCACATGGCAAGGGGCGCGATTTAGTGGATGTAGGAGAATTGACGGTCGCATGCAAATGCTGTAGGGTGAACCAGCCCAAACTTCGGAGTTTGTCGTCACATCTCTTGTCGAGCTACTTCGATGTCTGAGGTCCAGACCTGAAGGCGCGATGCGCAGAATGGGAGCGGGCATCGCAGCTTTCGAACTCAATGCGGAATGTCTTCGCGTGCTCAGTGCATGCGGACATCTGTTCTCAGTGCGGTCTGTCTTGTCGCAAGGCACAGAATTTGGCACCACGGCAGCGTATTCCCCGGGAGTTTATGTTGCAGCCCATCGGGTGACATGGCTTCAACAAGAATGCCGAATGCATTTCTCACAAGTGCACGCAATCTCGCACGGAGCCATCAGGTCTCCAAACAAGTTCGTGCGCTACGGTGATGAGCGTGCAAGAGCTCAATGCGAGGTGCGGATTCGGCGATGTGACGAATCCTTGGTTTGCTTGAAACGTGTTGCGTTCGAGCGAAGGTCAATTCACGTGCGGATGCCCGTCTCGATGGCAAGAGTGGGTTGGATCAGTCAGAAGCCCAGGATCAGCAATCAGCATGGTCGCAGACTCGACGTGTGTCAAAAGCACGACGGGGTTGTGGCATCCGGTGGAAAGCAAGTTCAATTGCGACAGTAAGAGAGCATGTCTTGAGTGCTTTTGGCGGGGCAGTGACTTTTTGAGCCGTCCCTTTCCCTCCGGGAGATCTGCCCCGACAGGGATTTTCTGTGCAGAGTTGGTGACACGATTGGACTGAGGTTCGTGCCATTCTTCAAAGCGGCGAAGCTTTCTCTGTGGTGGTGCGCCCCTGATCACAACAGCCTCGTCCTGTATGTTGATGTTGCTTCTCGGGCAGAGTGATATCTCAGGCACGCCCAGTGATTCGCAAATATATGCAAGAGTAGATAGACGTGTTATGCAGTTGAAGGATTCGGCAGCACATTGCATGCAGCTCGCCGGGGTTCCGAATCCGAAGCTTCCGACAGCGCCTCGCAAGCTGCAGGCTACCAGATGTCAACAACATGTGCCGCATCCGCGCATTGGAGGCGGGAGTGGGCCGAAGTGGTCTGTGGTAGTGCTCTGATGCAGTGCCGGGCGCAGCATATGTTCAGGCGAGGACTCGGTCGAGTGCCGGTGAGAAGGCACACCCAAGAGCGTCGATTGAATCGTTCCAGCCTTGCAAAGTCGTACCCTCTGCCGAAGGTTGTCGCTGGGCGCCCCGGCGGCTTCAATCTGGCTTTCGAGATTGATGTCCGAATCCCAGTGAGCGAAGACAGGCCTCGTGCAGCACGTGCAGCAGCTTTGCAGTCCTTCTGCTCTTGCTCCTTGATGGATGGACAAGCTGTCAGACCATGGTCGTTTTGGAAGAGGCTGTTTCGTGCCTGCATGACGACGGATACCATCTCTGAATGAGCACCAGTGTATGCAAGGGATATCCGCAAAAACAGATCGGAGTAGCAGAGTGCGCATGTATTGAGCGTGGCAGCTGCGTGCATCTGATGCATTTGGGAAAGCTGCCGCCGGCCAATCCAGCTTTCTGTGACACGGTTGTCTGCTGCGGAAGTGTTTATCGGTGTTCGAGGGCTGTTCGCTGATGGCATCCGACTTCAGAGCCCATGGGGTAATCTTTCAGGCTCCGACAGTTGCTCAACAGCTCCAGTGCGAACCTTGCTTGTCTGCAGCGGGTAGGTACAAGCTTCTGAGTCTAACTCTAGCTATAGCTGTAAACTGTAAACGAAGCACCTTCAACGGCCGTCACGCTTAGCTAGAGTTGGTAGATTTGGTCACCTAGGTTCTCCGAGAAGGTTCGATGCTCAGGTCAATGACCATCGCGAATCGGATCTGCGACTGGTGGAGGCGGGCCGCAGCTTTTATGGCTGTTTCAGCGGACTTGAGTTTGTAGACGTCTCAAAGCAGCCTCAAGTGAGCTTGTAGTGCCTTTCCGCAGCCTTCTTTTCTGTCACTGCAATTGCCCAGCCTCGAGAGCTCGATAGCCAGCAGTGGCTGAGTAGCCTCGCATGCAGAGGCTGGGAAGGGAGAGAAGAATGAAAACGTCAATTTCATCGTCATCTCCAGCTCGAGGCTGAGCGAAGCGGCCCTGGGCTCCCGTGTTCTCTGTTTGAAGTCATGCATCAACGGTTGGGGTTTTGTCTAACCCGCCCACCGGTTGAAGTCCTGCCAGAAACAATCCAAGGAGAATCCTGAAAATCTTGGGATAAGTCTACGCCACGAGTTTTGATGATTCTTGTGAAATGTCGCAGAACCAGCCTAAGAAATAACACAGAAACATCTGTTTCATATAGACTTGGGATGAGGGCATCCGAGCACCATCGTAATCGTAATTGCCTCCTGCCTGTCAGCAACCAGAGTCCCGAACTTTCTGATCACTCAAACTGCAGCTTGCAAGGTCCGCTGTATGACAATGCCTTCCGTTTCGAAGCAGCGTTCCGTCGGGGCTACTTCTTGGCGTTCCTCGGCATGCGATGCCGCTATGCCATGCCGTCTGCTTTGATGAATCTGATATCATGGCTCGCGCCGATCCTGCCCGGTCCAAGGTTCCGTCCGCCGACGCAACTGAGGCCCGCGGGAAGCAGCCTGCCTGTGTCTTCTAAAGGTGTGCCGGGATGAGCTCAATTGTTGGCAGGATGATCCCGTACAGTGGTGGGCCACTGCCCAAAAAGCAACGCTCTCAGAGCCTTTGGGCAGGTGCTCATGGCCGAATGCGACCTCTGTGCATGATCGCGTGGCCGAGGGTCATCATTGACTTCACACTCGTCGATTTCCAGGCAATGTTCAAGTTTATCGATATCGAGGAGGTTGGACCCTGCACCCGCCACAGATGGCCGTACCAGCAGGAACACCCTGAAGGTTCTAAGGCCCGCCATCGAGAAGAAGGGCGGCTGGGTCACCTTCGAGGTTGCTATGATCTTGACCGAACTTCCAGAATGTCCGCAGGGGCAAACTGTTTTGGCCCGCAGGAAGTGAAAGCTGACGCGAATGTGGTCGAGCCTCGCTTAGCCAACTTGCAAGGAGCGTTCTGAACCCTGCCACGGGATGTCCCTTTCGGTTCTTTGGGCACCAAGCCGATGACGTTATGGAAGTTCGGGGGGCTGTCAAAACGAAGGTAACGCAGCTGTTCGTGAGAAGATCCGATTCTGAGGCATACTTTGGAAACATCTTGCAAAAGCCAATGTGGGACGATGACGACTTTCAGACCTACTTCGAGGGCCACTTCGAGATGTGGGAGTCGCTCAGAAGCATCGGAAGCAGCACCTCTCAGCTGGGGCGCCTGCAAATGTGATCCCATGCCCTTTCAACGCACTCCTGGCAGTACCTTTGAGGTTTCGCTGCACCGACAGTGGGCCCGAAGTCAGGCCAGCTTTCTGCAGACGAAATCTGAACACAGACGTGGCATGACATGCTTGGAAGACAAGGGATATTGCATGCCTTTCTCAATCTTTGCGTGGCAGGCTCCGTGGTGTGGATGAGCGATTGGGATACGCACTTGAGCGCGCCAAGGAGTGGTGAAGTGTGAGGTCTGTTCTAAGTTAGCCAACTGGATCCCACTGGGCACATGAGATTCGGCAGACTGGCCCGACAGTTGCGTAAAGATGTCGCGAACCGCCCGCCAGGATCCTGATGTGGCTGCTGAACTGGTTGTGACGCAAAGACCCCAGGAGATTCGAGCAGAGCTGATGGGTGACATTCCGTGCAATCACCGAGGGCCGGGGACGAGCTCAAAGGCTTGCACTGGCCACATTCTCGGCTGCTTTACATGTCCACAGCACATGAGACCACGGTCCCAACTAGAGGCGCTATGTGCTCCCAGTCTTCGAAGTGCTGAGCCGCGGTCAGAGTGACGACGTCTCAGCCGCCTCGCACTCGGAAGAGACTCTGAGTGTGTCGTCTCACAAATGGGGAACCGGTGGGACCCTGGGACGTCCTCCTTTTCCACGCTTTCCTGCTGAGCTGCTTTTCGTGAGTCTGCGCCTTTGCTGAGGTGGTGCAGCGCATGGAGGCGACCCGCAAAAGACTTCCTAAGACGCGAGCGCAAGGATACATCGCGTTATGGTTTCGTTTCTAGGGTGCATCGGTGCATCAGCTTGGTTGGGATTGGGAGGCACAGCGCCAACTGCTTGCCTCGCTCCTGGGTGGCGTGCTGTCGACAGCTGGCGAGGCAGGCTCATCGCGATGCAGTGGCAAAGTGCTTACATGAGTTGGATGTCGTGACAGGCACTAGCAATCAGTAGATGCCGTGCAGTGTCCAACGTGTCCAACCGTTTATCCTCGAGGCGGACTTGGCGGATTTAGCTCGCTTCGCCCGCGCCTTGCAGCCTCTCAGCGAGGGCACGGCACCCGATGTTGCGAACAGGACAGCGGAAACTTCGCGCACGTCCCAAACTGCCAGCCGCGGTTTGCCGCATAGGAGCACCGAAGCTTGCAGCATGCTGTCGAAGCTGGCCTGGGCCCCGGAGATCATGCCTGAGTTCAAGGAAGAAGCGGTTGACGTGCATATGTCTGACATAGTGCGCTGTATCAGGATGTACGGTTTTCTTTGTGTGGAGGTCCTGGCCAGGGCGGCTGCTGCGGAGAAGGGCACAGTGGCAGATGTCGTGGCCTGGCATCAAGGGTCATGATTATTTCGCAGAGGTCAGTGCCAACTGCACACCGGGCAACATTCCAAGTTCGGTGCCGTCGGCCTACACGGGTCGACATGTTGGAAGGGGTCGGCTGCCTTTAGGAATGCCTGGGTTTGTGGCCCTCTCCCTGAAGGGTCTGTGTCAACGTTTGCGGGCCCAGGTGCCCGTTTGGTGCCGTTTCCGTGTCACTACCCTGTTCTGGTGCTTCTATGGATTTTGGCCATCGGACAACTCACCTGCAGCCAGACAGCTGTCTGGAACTGGCCTCTATGTTTTTGAACGGGTTGGGGCCCGTCCAGTGAAGCCGAAAATGACTGAGCTGACTCTCAGGTTGCTGTTGCACTTCTGGAGACCTGGTCCGTACTCCGACTTCCGACCCTCCCGAGCCATGTCCTCTTCATTGATGCCCCTGTCTCTTCATGCGCTGGATTTCTGCCATTGCCACAAGGAAGCGTTCTTGAACCAGCTTGGCCACTGTCAGTTCTGGTTTTTTCTCTCATCTGCTTGTAAGAGGTCTCGGCCTCTGCTTTTGTTTTCGGAGGGCCGACACCAAACAGTTGTGCGATTGGTGTTTGCCGCTGAGTTTCTCAGTGTCTGTGGAAACGAGATCAAATAGCAGATTTCTCAAACGCCTCCGTGCTCATGCCACGTGTGCTATGCTGCATGTCCTGCCCAGCTGCGCGTTTCTGTTATGTGCGACGGAGACACGAACACTGGAAGCCGCCGCCTGTGCTACTGTGCTTTCAGCCAGTCATCAGGTGAAGCTTGACGATCTGCGGATCGTGCTGATGCTGCCCGGGATGTCCTCGCACAGCAATATCCTGGCCAGGACACTTTGCACGGTGATCAAGTGTCTATACTAAGGGCAGCTGATACGATGCCGGAGAGTGCAGACTTCGGAGTCTTTGCTTCCTGCCGGTGCAAGATTGACCAAGAAGTAAGTCGTCGGTATGCCGACTCCGTGACTATGTAGAAGCAGAAGACTGTGGATTTTTGCAAGTTCTCGCCAGGATCACGTCGCCGCCCCTTGCCGAGGCATCATATGTCCTCTTGAAGCAGTAGACTCTTAGACGCATGACCTCCGTCGCAATGCCGCAAAGCATCGAGCCTCATCTTGTTCAAGAGGCTCCACTGGCCAAGATCCTCGAAGCGACTTCGGCTGCAGCAGCTGCCAAATCCATGGGCTTCGCCAAGGAGGCTCAGAATCCCGTTCGCGCACTCAAATTAAGTTTTCAGGGATTGCTATCTTTAGTTGAGGGCTCAGCTCAGGTTTATTGGATCTAAGTATCTAGGGCTCGTGGTCTTTACAGTTTGAGAGTTTAGATGACTGTTTGCGGCTCGCAGAGTTCAACTTTGTTTACGCTTTTGAGGGTTTGGTTGACGATTTTGAGATTTCGTGTTTTGTTTACAATTCAGGCTTTTGGGGTTTGGGGTCTGCTGCTTGTTGGGTTTAGGGCTTGGGGCTTTAAATTGTTTTAAGCTAGTTCAGGCTTAAGGCTCAGTTGAAGGTTTCACGATTTAGGCTTTCTAGGGCTCAGGGGTTTAATGGCTTGGGTGAAAGGCCTGGGTGTTCGTGTCCTTCTGAATCCGTATCCGTGTTGTCCGTGCGCGAGTACTGGTCGAAGTCTGGTCTGCTTCCAGGGGTATTCGTGATGGCAGTAGTTGTATGCTAGCAGCAGTAGATACGATGTCTCTTGTCCTTTTCAGGCCGCCCAGTTGGCTCTTCACCAGGTTGGCCAGGACCTCGACCAACCTCTATTCGTGTGGACGGTATACAGTAGGCTGCTGCTTCGTAGATCCCAGAGGTCGTATTGGCACGTCGCCGGCCGCGGTTCACAGTGTTGTGCTGGCGCTGGCCAACAACGGTTCGCCGATTGAGAACACCATTGTATCATGACTTAGAGCGGACTGGGGATAACTGGGGTCTCAAAAATGTGTGCAGGCCTGTTGCTCGACGGCTGCGCATCCCTTCTGGCACAGCACTGTGCTCTGCTCCCGACTGAGGCATGGTGACTTGTTCTGGGGGCCACAGCTTCGCTTAAGCACTGCGATGAGCTGGAAGTGGTCCAGAGTCTGAGACGATGAAAGAGCAGTCTCAGCTCTCGGCTTCATGACCAGGATCTGGCTTCTGCGGTGGCTGCCGTTGGAGATCAGGGCCACGAAGGACAAACTCGGAGGTGATCGGCGCGAGCTGCATGCGGCCTGTGCCCAAATCTTCACAAGGGACCATTGGTCGAAGCTGTGTTGCCAGGACCGCAGCTCGTCGCAGCATGCAAGAACCTCGCAGGCAGAGGCAGGCAGCGACAGCTAAGCGCTGATTTGCCACGTACGTGTGTGTGTGTGAACCTCCCCAGCACATGGGAGCAGAGGGTCACTCCTTT
>CAJNDV010036518.1:84168-98601 GCA_905221635.1 Symbiodinium sp. CCMP2456
ATCCATCAGTGTGTGTGTGTGTGTGCTTTTCGAGCAAGTTCGTGCGACCCACAAGGAGCGGCGGACTTCGCAGCGCTGTCTTTTTCTCGTCTCCAAGTCGATGCCTCAAGTTACTACTCGCTGCAGCCCTTGGCTACAGCGTGAAATCACGCACGAAAGCAGAGTTCGGCTGGTGCGGTCAGGTCGATGCAATTTTTCTGTTTACTGCAGAGGCATTTACAGCATGCAAGAAGGGTCTGTCGAACATCGTGGATTCGTTTCGTGCCCTACTCTATTGTGTCCGTTTCAGTCCCCGGGAGTTCATGCTCTGACTTCAGAGCTCTGTTAAGGCTCTCGCGGTCGCAGCAACGAAGTCGGGTTCATTGTCATTCTGCAGTTCTGCGGTGCTCTTCTCAGAAGCGATCACGCTACTGGGGCAGCCGAGTTCCCGTCATCGCATCCCAGGTGATGGATGCGGCCGTGCAGGCCCGGACACGGATGCATCTACTTTCACAATATATACTTCATAGTATATACGGAATATATAATATATTATATTCTTATAGTGTATCCACTTAAATGGCTCCATGACTACAAGAGGGCTCTTTTTTCGAAACGCGCCTTCTCGTTGTCCAATGGGAATGGCAGGTGCTGAGCCAGTGGCAGGCCAGCGAGGCAGATACAAACGTGATGGGGGCAGCGGTTGGGGAGCCAGCCCCAAGCCGTTGCATATTTTCGCAGGCCATTCGCTTGGTCTTGGCACTGGCGAAGCCGCGGCGAACAGAGGGCAAGGATCTGTTCTTTGTGGCGGTTCGGTTGTGCCACAGACTTCCGTGAGTGCAAGTTCTCAAGGACGAAGCCCCGGAAGTCTCCTCAGCACTTTGGGCTTCACTGCTCTCTGCCACTGCGGCGAAGGCAGCGGCTTCATGCATTGTGTCGCATGTTGCCCGAGCTTCTGCGCAGAAATGTATGTCACCCTGCAGACCTTGCATGTAGTGGAGGGGCCGCAAGGCACGTAAACCGGCTGCAAAGCGTTGGTCATGCTGCCTGGAGGTGCGTCCCGCATTGTCTGAGCTTCCAGCTGCGGAGCTGATTCGCTTCTGGGGCCTGAATCAGTCCACGCCTCATCTCCGATCGAGCATCCCAAGCCTCTCCCACACCCAGGATTGGCCCTCGCTGCAAAGACCCATGCGGAACAGGGCGGCAAGGCACATTGACTCGGGGGTTTTACCTGTCGAGCCGTCAAAAGGGCCGCCGTTCTGGCATCTTCTTGAGCACCTTCGTTCTACTCCCAGATCCGGAATCGGCCGAGCCTGAAGCTTCAGTCTTCTGTGCTTTCGTGGGCAGCACGAAGACGACAATGGGGTACTCGCAACAGTCCTCCAGGGCCCTGGTCGTATGTTAGGTGACCAGACATGCGCTTGCATCTTGTTGCGGTTTCACGCGAAGGAGCTGCTCGAAGGAGTTGCCGTGGAGGCGGTGAGGCGACTGGCCGACTTGCCTCAGGCAAGACGAAGTGGGACACGCCCGGTCTAGGATGCGCATGATGAGAGCGATCGAGCCCTAGATATGATCTTACGTGCTTCGCTGCCTGGCCTGTTGTAGTTGCATGGATGTTGCTAGAGCTATGTCGTCAGTGCACAATCCGCATGACATGATGCGAACTGCTTCGTTGCAGCTGGGAGTAAATGTCATGGCTAAGATGGTGAATGTTTACGGGCAGACGTGGTGTAGTGGTTGTGGTCGTGGTTGTGGTCGTGGTCGTGGTCGTGGTGGTGGTGTTGTGGTCGTGGTTGTGGTTGTGGTTGTCGTCTTGTTGTTGGTGGTGGTGGTTGTGGAGGAATTGCTCAAATTTTTGTGTGCCATTTGCAGGCACACCTCCTCCTGCTCACTCAAGGTTCAGGGCCTCAGAGCTTGTATCAGAGCCGCCTTTCTCTGCGCATGTGCTCCTTTCTATTGTGCTGTGGTGGCATAGGTCTTACGCCGCTGGGTGGAAAGCATCCGAAAGTCCGAGAAATCTGCAACTACTGGAGCGAGGCCCGAAGACTTGCTAGTTCTGCGTAGGCTGGTTCTTCAGTGACTTATCCAGAGGCCAATCTTGTGGAAAAAAAGTGGGAAACCGCGTCTCCATGGGTCCGATCTGGTCAATGCCCAGCTGCAGGTCCTCGGCGAAGACCCGGAGAAAGGCGATGAGGTCTCCAAACGGCGGAAGGAAGCAGGAAGGCCCAGTGAGTCCCGCGCGTGTGACGGGCAACCGGTCACCTTCGTGGCTTGCCGTTCAGTCCGTTCTGTTTTTGGAAGGTGCCGTCTGTTGGTTGTGCGGCTCAGGTGGAGCGTGGCCAAGCGCTGAACGGAGACCAGGACCGGGGACGGTGCTGTTCTGTCGCTGGCCGGTTGCTTCCACCTCTGCTCCTACAGCCGCAGAGCTCGTGCGAGGGATTTTATGCATTCGTGGGCCAGTCTGTGCCTGGAAGTATAAATGTGACCGCAGGTAGCGAAGCTGGCGCTTATCTTCGAAGCTCTGTCTTCCGTGCCTCGGATGAGCTCCGGAAGCCAGCACAGGTTTTGTCAGCTGTCAGCTTATTGATGGCAAGAAAAACTAGTAAAATGCTCATAAAGCTTGTGTAGCCCATAATCCGAGTCGGATCAAACACCCAGAACAGGTGTGCATCCAGCACATTCCAGCACCCGGTGCTCCCTTGCACCCATGGTTTCAGAAGCGGGGATCTGCTCTCCATGGTCTTCCGGAGATGTCCTGCAGCCTGCAGGGTTTGGACACGGCAACCTCTGACCGCTGTTTCTCCAGCCTGGGGAAGCAAATCCTTCTGCTGACGAGGCCTCGATACCCTCCATCCATATCTACCTATCTACTTATATACCTCTGCACTTCTCTACCTATCTACCCACCTGCCTGTCTTCTTACCTATCCCAAGATCCGCTTGTGCGTGCATCTGCCACTCTTTTCTTCTCTGTCACTCTCATTCTCTCAGTATCTTAGGTCTTAGGGTTTAGGTTTGAGGCTGCAGTCTGCGTACAGGTCTTCACGGAGCTTGCCGGCAGCAACTCGCGAGACATTGCTGGACCAGATAAGAAGGCAGAGGGCCAACATGATTCATGTTGCATCGCACCCACGTCAGTTATGGCACGGTACTGTTTCTGCAAACTGCCGTAGCATGGTGCATCGCATTCCATCACTGACTAGAGACAGCACGCACCCGAAACTTAAGCCTTTTCCGTCACCATGGCTGCCCAGGGGTCAAGGCATTGGTCTTTGGGAGTCCGGACGCGAAGCTTGGATGTCACCAGACAGTGAGTGCCTGGACCTGGGAGTAAACCCCCTGTGCTTGGGAAGCCCTTTGCCATGCAAGAACAAGTGGACATGCCCCACACCCTGTCGTTCACACACCGTGTCGTGCAGTACTATCTGTTCAGAGTCTCTTGCCAGCGCATGAAGACGACTGCTTGCTGAGGAAACTCTCCGCAGGGCCTTGGACAAAAGAAGCAGGATCTGCGCACGACATGGCTTTCGATTCGCAAATGCTTTCAGAAGCTTGCATCTACGGGTATTTCGTTTGTGTTCGCAGTCACTGAATTCGTTGCAGGAGTCGACGCCGCAGCAGCAGCAGCAGCCGCAGTCGCAGCAGAGGCCAGCACTGGGAGGTAGAAGCTGATGAACAGCCTCGGCTAGATTAGATTTGGGGCTTGGGTCTGCTAAAGCCAAGGGACAGAAATGCTCCAGAGCGTTCGTGCGCAAGCGAAGGTCGCACGAAGCGTCGAAAGAGTCCTTCGAGGCTGGCCCGATCTAGATCTGGGTCCTGAGAAGAGGAGGCCGAGGCTTGCTGTGAATGCCTCCAGGGACAGAAGCCGCGGCCGCCGCCGAAGCCGAAGCTGACTGAAAGAAAATGAGAGGCTGCTGCTACAGCCCCACGGCCCCCTGACGTGTGTTGCCGTCATGGCGCAAGCATCACTCCCATCCCGCCAGCTTCTCCGAATCCAGATTTCTCGTGCACCAGGCTCTTCAGCCACACAGAAGTCTAGTGGCATGCTGCCTACATAAGCTTTCAGACATTTTTTTCGGCCTTCGTACAGAGTGCATCCTCGAGGCCCAGCCAATTAGCCTAGGTAATTATCGTCTGGAGGCGTCCGGTGCCACGAAACAGCTTTGATAGCTTGCAAAGGCTCAGACTTTCACAGATCGCACTTCCATACAACACCGTGAGACTGCTGCACACGCAGTCCTCTAGAATGATTGCATCTGACACTGCAGGCAAATTACAGTCTACGGCACTGACATAAGAGCCCAGCTGCGAGAGCGTGCGTCAGTGTAGCACCTTGTATTTGCGCGGCTGCTGCCGGCGGCAGACGCCGAGGTGCTGCCCCTGGGCTTGTGACAGTCGTCGAGAGACCACGGCAGACCCAAAATGCTTTTCCTGATAGACTCCCTGCCAAGACACAGGGACGTGTGAACGACTCCCATATTCGTGCAAACCTCTTGTCAGAGAGCCTTATCCCATTCGCCTGAGAGCCTATCACCCCATGTGCATCTGTGCAAAAATCTTTATCGCAAATACATCCTCCCACATTTCGGATAGCCCTTCACCGATGACGATGAAGGTCGTAATCATGATGGTGATGATGGCGATGATGATGATGATGATGATGATGATGATGAGTGGAGCTGATGATGATGATGATGATGATGATGATGATGCTGATGATAGTGATGATGGTGGTGATGGTGATGGTGATGGTGTGTGATAGTGATGAGTGATGAGTGATGATGAGGAAGACGACGATGATGATGGTGATGGTGATGGTGATGAGTGACCATGATAATGATGATGATGATGATGATGATGATGAGCAGGAAGATGATGATGAGTGATGAGAATGCCTGGGGCGGCATTCTCCCCTCCCTGTGGACGACGGACTCTCTGCTCTTTCTGCCATTGGGGATTTGCTGCTCTCCACTCCCTTTGTGCAGCAAGGATGGGAGACTGGCGGGTGAGGGCGCAGCTAGTCTCTCCCCCCAAAAACACATTCGGCTGAGAAGGCATGTCCTGTTACAGCAACCCAAGCTGAACAGAACGCAGGCAAGCATTGAATAGACAAAGCTACGGTGACACGAAACATACAACTACTTGTGTTGCCGCATGCTTTTTTGCCGCATTGTCAGACACCATTCCCTCTCAACCAGACGATGTGGTCATGCGTCACGTGGCACGGCTGTACAACCAGAGGGTGTTCAATTGCAGGATACATGTGACACAAGAACAGCCATCCGAGTCGTATCAAACTACTACTGTTCTGACTACTATTCTGGGAAGACAAATGGTGATGATGCCCAAGGTTGCTGTGAATAGTATAGGTGTGCCTGCTAGTCAACGCCAATAGCTTGAGCGAGCTGGACTCTGCCCACAACGAACCGTTGAGCATCCTAACGGTAGAGCTGCTCGCCGGCTGTCAGGCCTTGGGCTCCTTGGGCTCCTTGGGCTCATGCTCATCTTGTCTGCAGCGGTGGCGAGGGGGTGCGGCGCACAGCGGAGTTCTGCTTGCGCGGGGCCTTCTGCGTGATTGGAAGGGGGAGCTTTTGGGAATTCGGGGGAAGCTAGTCGCAACCTGTCTGATCCTACCAGTGCCAAGTCCAACAGCTAGGGCTGCTGCGATAGTATGCTCCATGCTCACTCCTTTGTATTTGCTGCGAGTCTGCTCTGGGGAGTCACGCGAGGACTGCTGTTGATTGCTGTTGGCCAGTTCAAAACTGGATCCTGTCAGCAAGTGCCGGCTGCCTGTGCGGCCCGAGCTGTCTTGATTTCGCCCCTCCCAATTGGTGCAATAGTAGCAATATGTGGCAGTCCTTGTGGTGACAGATATTTCAGACAGATATTTCGAACAAACTGCTTGTGGATGACCCAGTCAGCCGCCAATCGTGGTGCCTTCAACTGTAGCTGAGGACCTTTGTCCTTTGTGAGTATGATGCCTCACCAGGCCGTCAAGAGCTTGAGAGTCTCACAGCTCGTCCGAAAGCACACAGCGAGCTTTGAAGCATGTGTCGCAGCCTTCCAGTTGCATATTCTGTAGTGATTGTGTGGCGAAGTGCCAGGCTCCGATGACTTGACAGAAGTCTCACGAAAGGCTGCAAGCACTGCAAGCAGTGTCCATGTTTCGTTTCGTAACATGCCCCAACTTTGGTCAGGTGCTCCCAAAGATACCGCGTACTGGGGCCATAAAGCCTGAGCCTCAAAGCAAGGCTTGCAGTTCGTGCCCTGCCCCTCCTTGCCACAGTAACGTCTTCAGGTCCTATGTGTATGGAGGTCACACCTTCAACTACTTGCTTGACAAGGCCAGGCCAAAGGGGGCCTTTGCTGCCGCCTGGGCGCCTCAGCGGGTCCTCTCAGGAGCTGATCTTCTTGTGCATCGCCTCCCCTACTGCCGGCACCGAAATGGCTCGCGCCCAAAAATCAAGAATGCTCTCTGTGGATATATGGTTATCTATACTCTAGTCAGTCTTCGCTCTCTCAGAGTGTTTCTGAGAAAGAAGCACCACAGAGGTCTTCGAGTTTCTCAGCGAGTTCCGACGAAGTTTTGAGGCCGGTAGAGCTTTTAGCTTGCTTGGATTGCAGGAGAGTGCCCGCACTGGACAGCTCATATCGACATAGAGTCCGGTGTGGTTGTGCATCTTTATAGCTTTGACATGGAAGACAACGGAGGACTCAAGCCGTTGCGCTCGTGTGTTGCGTGGCGTGATGCAGATCGAAGTAGCTCTGATCCTGGGACTCGAGCTTAGCTGTGTGCCACGGCCATGCACCATGCCCAGCTCGATAGCTAAGTGTATGTCATGCTATGAACCTACGGTTTTCCAGCACGAACGGGCGGTCCAAGGGGCTCCTGCTACCTCGACTCTTGAGAGGCACAGACCCGACGGCTGGGACACCGTGAGGACGAGCTTGCCAGGAGCACGTCGAACATCGTCTTCACTTTATAGCGCTTTGAGTTCTTCAGACCGGTCACGAGGATGCTGCGAGATCTCATCTCGCGCTACAACAGCGATGGCGGTGGCAAGATGCAGCAGATGGAGAGAGATCTCGAGGAGCTGACAGTTCTTCGGGTCCAAAAAATGCCGCTCGAATTCCCCCATGCTCTCCGTGCAGGATGTGGCTGACATTACTCAAAATGCCCTGGCCAAGGCGGCTCGCTGACCGGTCTCACAGGGCTCGTGCGGCACTTTCCCGCAGTTCATAATTATTTAATGTTTGACTGACGAGTCAGAGTGGGGTTCTGCAATCGAACTTCGAGCCATTGCAGCCTTGGCAATCTCGAATCGCAGCATCCTGGATGTTCAGGAAGTTATGGCTCACGCTTGCCAAGGGGGCAAAGTAACCTACAGAACGGAGTTTGGGACGTTTGTGCGCACTTTTTTTCTCAGAAGCACGGGTTGATCATGGCTTCACCACGGTCCTCTTTTTGTTTCGATGCTGCGAAGGTCATCGAGCGCGGCGAGCGCATCGACTCTTTGCTCGACAAGACCGCCGCTTTGAAGTCGGAGTCTGCTTGAGCCCTTGACTGCCAGAGCTACCGACCTCGGGGAGGGCACTGTCCGTCGAATTGGAGGTCTCTTTCCGAACGAATGCAAAGCGCTACAACGATGATCTCTGGTGGCGAGACCAGAGAGGCCATCGGAAATCTTAAGGCTTCGTTTGCCGGGATCGTCACGCGTCCGGGAGGCCGAATGCTCCTCGGCATCGTTGCCATGGCGGTCATCGTTGTCATCACCTTTCTCAGCGTGTGCTCCCGGCAAGCTTCAGGAATGCCGGTCTTCTGCGGTGGCCAGTGGTGCCAGGCATCAGAACGAGCATGTCGCAGCAGAGCGAACATCATGATGCATGCGCGAATGAAAAGCGCGCTTGCAAGATAGATCCGACCTGATTGGGTGTCAGCGAATGGTTTGTACAGCAGTTCACGTAGCATGTTCCACAAGATCCTTCGAATTTCGCTTCGAACCGCTGCTATCAAGCCCGGCTTGGATATGGGCAGAGATTCCACGGGCTGGTCATGGACAGGCCAGGCTTGAACCAGAGTACCGTCTGACGTGTTGCTTGTGCTGAGCAGGACCAACTGCCTCACGATTGGGAGCCTCAGCACTCAAGCAGGCGATGAAGAGAAACGAGTCGAGCCATTGCATCCGACCGTCGCTGCGAAGAAACTGAAGGTGAAGCTTGCAGGGCTGCATTGTCCACTTGCTTCGGAATAGGCAGGGGCTCAGCTGGGACCTTGACGCCTGTAGCTCTCTGGCCTTCAGGCCAGCGGCTTCTCCACGGATTCGAGGCCGAGCCCGCAGAGGCGAAAGAAACGGAGACGGAGATGGCGGAGGCGGAGGAAGCCGAGGCCGAGGCGCAAGCTGCCCCGAAGCTTTTTGTGCCATGCAGCAGACCGTGGGTCTGCACAGGAGACACCTGGCTCCCGCGAAGTAAGCGCAGACCTTGGTTTCCTGTGTGACCTGAGCGTACGGCAAGCAATGTGGATTCAAACGAGGAGTGTGGCGTTCGATGAAGGGTCTGCTGCATCCCTAGATCCCCAGATCTCATCTTGTCATGGACCATTCTGTATCAGAAGTGCATGAGACACTCGCGGGTTGAAAGCTTCAGGACGTCGCAGTCTCAACTCGCTTTCGAAGATTTGTCGCCTGCCGGCCGCCTGCTGAGTTTGCCTTCGTTTTGTCGGTTGTTGTGTGACTCAGAGCAAGAACCCGAGGTGGAGAACAGCAGCCGGAATCAGGCCCAAAAGAATTGAATTGGAACCTCACTCTTGCCTCGCTTGGCTCCAGGCTCTTCTGGCGACTCGAGCTGCGAGGCTACCGTGGCTCCGTTTGGCCGGCGGCCGAAACCTGCGCGCACGCGAGAGGTGCAAGAGATCCTTGAGCCAGAGACGCACGGGACGCTTCCCAAGGAGCGATTGACCGAGGGGAGCTTTGAAGTGCCAATGTGCCAGTGTGCCAGCTGCAGGAGGGCACAGCCTCCTCTGAGACAGAGCCGGCAGACACAGGTGCTCGAGGGCTCTGTTTGCATAAACGCCTTCCATGGCTTTAGCAGAGCCCCTCGAAGAAGACAAATTCATCCGCACTGCCCACGCCAGCTCTTGTCCTGTGGACATCTGTGGCCCATCACAGAAACGACAGTGTACGAGCAGCATGTAACTTCAGCATTCTTTGAGCAAGAAAGCTGGCCCACTGAATCGATCTGCTGATCCGAGAAAGTTTTCTTTTACCCGGGGCTCGGGAGATTGTACATGGCGCTGGGGTGCTTCGGAAGTCGGGAAGGCACTGCAGATGTGCCATATCGCTTGCAAGGCACCGGCACCGAGTCGGACACAGCTTTGCCTGAAGATGTGGCCCTGCTCGAAGAGCCCTACTCCGCCAGTGAAGGAAGTGAGAGGCCCGTCTCTGGCATCCTGAGCTCTGCCCTGTGCGCTAAAGATCCGCGACTGAGACTGAGACTCTGGCTTGTCTGTACAGGCTCAGCACAGACACTGCGGCTCCCGTCAACGCCGTGGACATGGGGCGCAGCCTCCTGGAGCTCCTCAGGCTCTCCGGCCGGAGAGGAACTGCAGAAATTTCTGCTGCCGCTGCCGGTCTCGGCAGGACAGGGGCGGCAGCGAAGCAAACTGACACCTCTGCGTGCAGCTGAGTCTTGCTTCGGCCAATGCGCAACACATGGCGGGTCTCGTTGTCTGTGCTGTGCAGAGGCTGTGGAAGAAACCCAGCTCATCTGTCAAGCCACTCTTGAAAAGAAAACCGAGGCTGAAGTCTGCAAGAGCTATAGGCTTGATGAGCGACAAAAAGCCTGTCCAGGAGCCAGATGAATTCAGCTCTCCTTTGTCCTGCTCTCAGCCTCTGAGCCAGCTTACTTCATACGGTCTGATGCCTGAAGGCCACTGCCACACATAGCCGGACTGAGCTCAGCACTTTGGGAGAGTTTGGTCTGGCCATTGATGGATCCAAGGCCAAGCATATTGCTGATTCGGGTGCGGCCCAACCGCTTGCTTCTGCTGCCAGGCATCCAAAAGCCTTCGTCGGACACGATGCATTCAGAGGTCGCGGCAAAAGTGAAAATGCTTGTTTTGTCAACACATCAGCTTCCTAAGCTGGGGGAGGGAGAGGAAGACTCTGCATGCCGTGTCTTACGGTCTTAACTAAACGCCAGGATGCTCGCACATGCCAACCGGACTCCGACCTCAGGCTGTGCCAGGTCACTTTAAAACCATCTCCTCTGCATTGAAACGCCAGGTCCTGGTGGATGAACGCAAGACCTATCAGATCATGGCCATGCCCGCAACCCAGCCTTCTGATTAAGAACCTGACCCGTAAGCACTTGCTTAGCCATGCGAGGTTCAAGCCTTCTGGATGGGCAACCTGCTCAACCCCTCAATGGGAAGGCCCTCTGTGGCCTGTGCACTCCGAGGGAGTTTGGAGTTTGGAACATGGGCCCACGCAAGGCCTCGAAGGCAACCTCATTCGACACGTGTGGTGCTACTTCAATGCCGGCACCCCTCGTTTTACAACGTGGCCGCTTTGAAGCCCCGGCTGATGTCGCAACCAGGCCCCAACTGCGGCTCCCTGCCATCGCCTCGACAAAGGCACCTCCGGCATCGTGGCCGGAGCCTCACAGGGCAAGGGCAGACTCCGATCCGAAGCGCTGGCCTCTCTGCACTCGGCCGAGTTGGTGGGCACCAACAAGACGGCTTCCAAGCACATCTGCGCTTTCCTTAGATAGCCAGTGGTAGGAAAGCTGGTGGCACAGACTTCTCCGAGTAAGGTCAGCAAATTCTTAACAAAGGGATCGTGAAGCAGTACGTGGCTGCCTCGGCTAGCGCCGGCTCGGACTCGGCCGTTTCCGGGCGCCTTGAGGTGGGCCTCTGCCATGGCATGGTGGAGCCAGGGATGGGCGTCTTCTCAGCGCCCTTGGCCTTTGGCCTCAAAGGGAACCAAAACCGAGTCCAGTCCGAAACGGACGAGCGCCGACTCAGGCTCTGAGCCGTGCAGACAGGCGAGGTGCCTTCGCTTTCTCTCAGACCCACATATATATATATATATATGTATATATATATATATATATAGATATATCGCGATTTGAGGCCTCTTGGTGCCTGCTCAACGGAGGGCCGTGAAGCGGTGCGCCTGCTGCGTGCTATAGCTTCTAGAGCTACGGCAGCTGCCTGCCCCAATGGTGTGACGGCAGGTGACCCGCTTCCGGGTCCTTGGATACTTCCATGGTGCTTGGGGGAGCTTCAGCTTGCTCCAGGTGCGGAGTTTTAGTTGATAGCAGCATGTAATCCAGTTTACGAGAGGTGCAGATCGAACATGGACGACAGCACCAGATCCGACCCTTGGCTGCATTCCCCAAGCCACCCGGTCGTGTAGTCTGCGGTAGTCTGGTGTAGTCTGGTGACCGGGTTGCGTGGCTCTTGAGGGCGCTGAGGCTCAAGGCCAAAGTTGTGCCCGAGTCCTGGGCCTGGCCTGGCCTTAATCATGAGGTGCGACGAGCTCTGCGTTTGTTGGAGCTTCCCAGAGGTCGGCAATGGCGCTCACAGATGACTTGTTCCAGGCAGTCGTGCCGGAAGATGTTGCAAAGCTGGGGCTGGTGTTCACGAGTTTGCCCCCTGGCCACATCGAAGTGAAGTCAGTCTCCTCCGGAAGCTGGGCTGCTGAACAGGAAATCCTGCCAGGAGACTCTTTGGTGCGAGCGCAGGGTAGAGACCTGGAGCAGGTCTCTGATGATGATTTTCGTGACATCACGCAACAGCGTCCTCTCACGCTGGTCTTCGTGGCAAGCGATTCGGATGTACAGGCAAAGAGACTTGCAAGGATCGCCGCTGAGGCTCAAGAGGCCAAGGCCAAGGCCGCCAAAGCTGAGGTCGCTAAGGCTGAGACAGCCAAGGCGGCAGCTGCCAAGGCTGCGGCCGCCAAGGCTGCGGCCGCCAAGGCTGCGGCATCCCAGGCTGAGGCAGCAAAAGCTGAGGCAGCAAAAGCTGAGGCAGCAAAAGCCGCGGCAGCCAAGGCCGAGGCCGCCAAGTCCGAGGCCGCCAAGGCTGCAGCAGCAGAGGCCGCCAAGGCTGAGACAGCAAAAGCTGAGACTGCAAGAGCTGAGGCAGCGAAGGCTGCAGCAGCGGAGGCCGCAAAAGCTGAGGCAGCCAAGGCTGCGGCCACGAAGGCTGAGGCTACCAAGGCTGCAGCCAAGGCTGAGGCCACAGCCAGTGACACGCCGCTCTCGCAGCCACAGACGCCTCCTGCCCAGCCACAGACAAAAGCCGAATCCAAAGTGACCAAGCCCGAAGCAAAGGCCTCAGTCGAAGCTCCAGCGGCTACAGAGGCCCCAGCATTGGCATCGGAATCTAGTGAAGTTCCAGTCAAGCAAGGCCATGACGACCATCTTTCCCCCGATCCACCGACAAAACCGGTGCCGACTTCAACCACATTGGCTGCAGATCCACCAGCAAAGCCATCCAAACTCACCACCAGCAGCGCAAGCCAGAAGGGCACCTTGAATGCTTCTCCAGCAGAGGCCACGGCAAAGGTTTCGGCAGATGACTCAGTGACCCCTGCGCTTGCGCCCTCCCTCCCAAGGAACAAAGAGGTGGACCCGGAGCCCGTGTCGCAGAACACGCTCAGAAGCCAGTCTGGAAGCCAAGCGAAAGCAACTGAGCTGAAGCCAGGCGGAGCTGGACCAAGAGCTGCAGCGAAGGTGTCAGAGAGACATCAGGAAGCCGATGTGCAGGCGGTGGATGCGTCCTTATACAGGCCGACACCCGAGGTGGGGAACGTCCACGAGGCGATGCCGAAGCGGCAAGCAGCTCGCATGTCCGATCCCGAGCCAAGTGCGACGCCTGCAAGCTTCAGAGAGCCCATCAAGCCCGGCGGACATGGTCTTGAAGAAGAGCTCGCAGAGAGTCGGGCAGAGCTCCAAACCGCACATGCAGAGCGGGCAAAGCTGCGAGACGAGGCCAGAAGTGCCCAGGGCTTGATCAAGCGGCTCCGCAGTGAGCTGGCTGACGCCCAAGTCCGGACTCGGGCTCCTACGAGACAGTCGCATCAGTCGCAGGCCGAGGCCGAGGGTGCAAGTCTCCCGAGACTCGACGAGCTGCGCCAGGAACTGGACGAGGCTCGAGGCGAGCTTGCGCGGCAGAAGATGCATGGGTCTGGACCGAGGGAGAGTCTCCTCAAGACAGAGCTGGGAGAGTTGGAGGCGACCATGAAGAAGGTGAAAGCAGATCTTCAGAGGTCGCAGCAGGCCGTGCGGAATTGTGAAGCAGAGATGATGAGCGAAGCCGAAGGAGGTGGTGGCTCCGGCTCCGGCAGTCTCCCTTTACGCATGGAGCAGGCCGTTGCACGCGGCCTGCAGCGGCAGCTGGTGGAGGGAACGGTGTCCGCCAGCTACAAGGCGAGCCAAAGTCAGGAGAATGAGATCGAAAGTGTTAGGACGGAGCTGCGAATAGAAAAGGCTGCCATGCGCTCCTTTCACCGAACAGCTGGGAGCGACATAGAGTCAACTGTCCAGCAGGCAGTACAGCAAAGAGAAGACCTCAAACAGTCCCTGGTGCGAGCCGAGAATGCTGCGGTCCGTGGTTTGCGAAGGCGCAGTGACGAAGCGAGACGGATGACGCTTCAGTTAGAGGATCCATTGGTGCAAGAAGCAAATGCCATCCGCAGCACGATTCCGCAGCAAGAAGAAATGGAGGAGTTTTTGTCTGGTCAGCTCCGAAACCTGGAAGAGGCCACTGCCGCTATGGTGGAGGGCGACTTGGGAAGGGACGCCTTCCAGCTTGTGGCAAAGGCCCAAGGGTTTGATTTCGCCGAAACCACAGCGGCCAGAGCGCTAGCCGAGGAAGCGAAGGCTCTGGCCCATGCTGAAGAAGCACGGAAAGAGCTTCACGACTCTGACTTGTATGCCGCACGGGTGGAACTGCACAAAGAAAGAACCCTTCGTCTGAGGGCAGTCGACGAAAATACAGAGTTGCTGCAGCGCCTCTCTGGAGCATCCCCTCCTTCAGTGACCGGGCAGGCACAGAGCCAGCCCTTACATCAGAGCCCGCAAGCGCTGCTTGCCCAGGCTGATGTCCAGCCTCAGCCCTTGCAGGCCATCCAGGCCCCTCCGGATCCTCAGGCGCAGCACCGCGCAGAGCCGCCCGACTCCTTGCGGGCATCTTCTCTACCGGGTGCAGCAGACCTGTCGGATGGCCCAGTGATGGAGGCCCGAACTTCGATCCACTTCGGACTTTGGGAAATTCTGTGGATGTCGAACCTGTGAGGCACTCCCGCGGCCAACAGAAACTGAGCCTGGCCTTCGTCAGATTGCGGAATCTGGGCTGCACAGAGAATCACAGAGACTGAACTTCTGAAGTCGCTCCATCCTCATCCAGAAGCTGGCATGGGCCCACTACTATTGCTCCTACTACTACTAC
>CAJNDV010036518.1:98701-115930 GCA_905221635.1 Symbiodinium sp. CCMP2456
AAGAAGAAGCATTCCTTATCAGTACTAGTACTGTCAATACGATTTTTGCTTACCGTTGTTGCTATTGCTATTTACTACTACTACTACTACTACTACTACTACTACTACTACTACTACTACTCCTGCTGCTACCACTACTGCTAGTGCTACTGCTGCTGCTGCTGCTACTACTACTACTACTACTACTACTACTACTACTCCCAGCACTACTTCTACCGCTACCACTACCACTACCACTACCGCTACCGTTACAACTACCACTACCACTACCACTACCACTACCACTATACCTGTCCTGCACCTATTGGTGCAAAGATGACGACAGTGACTGCGAACACGACCACGACAACGCTTATTGCCGCAATCGGTAGTCGTAGGATTCCTGCCGTCATGGCCATGACGGCGATAATATTTTTGTTCCTGTGACGCTTGCTGTTTCTTAACTGCTCCCTGAGTCCACACTTGAAGTCTCCTGACCGGGTAACATAGGAAATGTGAACCTTGTGCTGCAGGAGCCTTGGAGTACTCACTAGGCAGTGTCGTCTTTTAGACAGATCGCTGAGGACGACCTCGACAAGGTTCAGATTGCCTTGCTTTCCATCAGCGGTGACTGGCATGGCGAAAGCATGATGCCGAAGCTTCGCAGCCCGTTGCGGTCCGACCAGACGGCAGATCCCTGCTTGGAGAGTTTGGGGTTTCTTAACATTACAGTAGGGCTACCTTATTGTATAAGCTTCTATGCTTCGTTGTGAAGCTTCCACTTGTCTCTGTGAATCGGAGATGCTGCTTAGGACCCACAGCTGCTGCAAGAACAAGATCCCCCCGTCCCGGACATGCAGGAGGAAGTCAACCGTCTCGAAGCACAGATCCAGCTCCAGAGCGAGAAGTTGTCCGAACAGCAGGGAACTTTCCAGGAGAGAACGTCGAATGTTTAGGTTCCGGATGCTGTGTTTTGGTTTACCTATCATTGCAGAACTGCAGACCCCCGTAAACTCCACCCGATCCATCAAGCGCCGTTCTCGAAGGAGGTCTTAGACTCGACGGAGCTCTTGGGCGAGGCCGCCCTCCAAAGCGAGCAACAAGCGCAGCAGTTGGAGGAGGAGCTGCTCGGTGTACGCCTGGCCTTCCAACTGCAAAGCGAAGAGTTGGCTGAGGTCGCCGTTTCGGAGGTTCGGGACAGCTCCGCCAGACGTTCGGAGAAGCAAGAGGGCTCAAAAGGGCAGACGGAGAAGCGTCCGGGGAGAAGTTCCTCACCGACTGTAGGGGCATCAGAATCGGAAGAGTCCGGACGACCTGGGCGACAGCGACAGTTGACCCCGGGCCGGAGGCCTTTGCCCCCACGCAGCCCGAGCATCACCGTGGGCTCTGTTGCTCAGGGGTCGGCGCGACCGCCGAGATCCCCACCTGCTGTAACCGGCCGCTCTACCTCACCTTTGCCCTTGCCCTCGCCTTCCTTTGGCTTTCCTGGTTTCTCAGATATTCTTGGAGATGACCCCTCGAACTTACCATCGCCGAGTGAAGCTGTGCATCGCCCAGACGAAGCCATGCTGCCTTCACGACGTGCAAGTCCGCAGTTCTCCGTCGGCTCGCCGTTCTCGGAAGCAGATCCTGTGGAGGGTTTTTCCAGACCCTCCCGAGCAGAACTCGAGGACAGCCTCGCAGACTTGGAGGCTGCTGTTTCGCAGATGGAGGCGAAGTACGCAGAGCTGGAGCAATCTGTTTCGCAGGCAGAGACAGAGGCGCAGGAGGCGCAGGAGGCGGCCGAGGCCTTGCAAAGGTCTCATGCAGAAGGCAGGCGCTCTCTGATGGAAGGCCGGCATGAAGGTCTGCAGATGCGGCAGGCAGCTTCTGCCCATGCACCTCCTGCGCCTCCTCCACCTGCACCTGCCGAAGCCACCGGTCCTAATCCACGGACCGTGGAGCTGCATGCGGAAATTCTGGCACAGATGCAGGAGGAGGAGAAGCGTTGGCGCAAGCGCTTGCAGGTCGAGCGTCGCAAAGCTGCAGCAGCCGCCCTGCGCGCGGTTGCAGAGGAGTCCTCAGAGCAGGAAGCCGGCCTGAGGCAGCAGTTGCAAAGAGCCGTCGAGCGGGGTCATCAGCTGGAGGAGGAGCTTCTTCAACGGGGCCTGTCATCTTCGGCGTGGGCGGGAGACGAGCTTTCGAATGCGGCTCCAGCAGTGATGGATGGTAAGGTTGCTGCGAAGGAAGAGAGCATGAAAGTTGTTTTGATCGAGGACTCTGCTGATCATACTGAGGCCTCCAACAGCAAAGTTGAAGACTTGGAGGTCCAGGTGGAACAACTGAAGAAAGAAGTAACGGAGCTGCCTCGCCTCCGATCCTTGCTGGAAGCAGCAGAGAAGCGACTATCAAAGGAGGATGAATCGCAGGTCGAGTTGGAAAAGATACGGCGCGCTTTACGAGACGAGAACCAGATGGCAGTTCTATCTGCTGTTCAAGGTGCAAAGGACACTGAGGACATGCTGCGTACTGCCCTAGCGGCCGAAGCCACTTGCCAACTCATGGCAGAGTCAGAAGCCGAACGAGCCGAGGCGGCAACCGGCGAAGCTCGTTTACTTTTGCAAGATCTTATGGATGCCAGCCGCAGTGAGTTGTTGGCCTTGCGTGCTTGGATGGAAGAAGAAGCACAAGACTCTTCCGGCAGGTTAGGAGAGGCACAACAAGCTTTGCATTTGGCCGGAGAGGGGGAAGCAGCTTTGGTTAAGCTTGGGGAGGAGGAGGTTTCTGCTGCCGAAGCCCGTGCAGAGCTATCCCAGGAGCAAGCAACGCGAGCCCTCGAGTTGCAAGCTGCGGGTTGGTTTTACTTTGCGGAGACCGAAGGCTGGTCCGAAGGCGAAGCTGCAGAAGCTCAGCTGATGCATGCCAGTCGCCAGGAGGAGGCATGCCTCCTTGACCAGCGCGATGCCTCGATTCACGCGGCCACGACCGAGGCGAGTGCGCTGCGTGCTGAGGCGGCTGCCATGCGCAAGGAGGCCTTGGGCCTCCGGCACGACTTGAGCAAGGAAGAGGTTGCCTTTGAGCAGATGAAGCTCGTTGCAGACCGGGCACGTGCAGCCGAGTCTGCTACACTGCGATCTGCCCTGACCGAGGTGCGGGCTGAGGCTGCCAGGGGTGCGTCGATCATGCACCGTGCAGAAGATGCGGAGAAGGAACTTCGAAGGCTGAGGCATGACCAGGCCCAGAAGGAAGCACACCTGAAGGACCTGACAGATCAGCTCTTTGATGCAGAGCGCCGGGCTACTGTGGCAGTATCTGCCATGGGAACCCCATTGGCCATTACAAACGATGCGAGAAGGGAGAGGCTCGGCCGAACTTTCGACAGAGGACCAGGTCAGAGCCGGGGGCCCAAAATTCACAAGCCAAAGAAGCCCTCAGAACTTCCTTCCTTGCTTTTGTGGGTTTTCCGTGTATATAAAACCAAGAAACTGTATGAACGCAGTCTGTGACAGGTCAGGGCCCAGTCCCTTCGCTGCCGGTGCCCAGTTCCGGGCACGCAGGGCCGGTGGGCGACGCGTCAGGTGCAGGAGCTGCAGGAACCTCCGATGGGCTCGGCGACAAGGCGGCGATGCTGCGCGCCAGAGCCGAGGGCTTGAAGGGCGAGGTTGAGCGCTGGCAAGCTGCCCGCAACAGCCAGAGTCCTGGCGATGGCTAGTTCGACTCAGCTTTCCATGACTGTCCTTCCACAATAGAAAAGCTGCTGGACAGATTTCAAAGGGAGAAGCACCTCCCATTACCTCCTCATCAGGTCAAGATCATCAAGGCTTTGCGTGAAACATGCCCTGGGCGAATGCTCGCAGGAGCTCGCGTAGGCCCACAAGTTTCAAGCGAATTGGAGGCATCTGAAGGCCACATGGGCGGATGTGGAGAAACTGGATCATTTGCTGCAGGTTCGGGGATCCGGAGCATTACCAACAGCGGGCCAAGTTGGCGCGGATTCTGAAGACGATGAAGTCTGCTGCGAGTCCGCGAAGAGATCCAGGTCGACCACGATACATCCAGCCCGGCCTCCGCATCATGAATCCAGCAATATGTGTGCATCCCTGCCGTTGATCACAGCTGCGCGAGACGGCAAATTCAAGCAGAGAGCAAAATATCAGTCTGAGTGGATGCACATGCAGTGCACTGGGCTCATTATCGAATCATTATCATCAAGGCTTGTCATGCTTGTGCATGTAATGAAGCAACATGCGCGATGCCGAAACAGTATCTGCTACCTGATTCCGGATGCCTAGACTCTGCTCTGTGTTTCATTGCTCGCATGTAGTGCGTTTGCCAAACATACAAATTGAGGTCTGCACATGGCGTCGCTTGGGCATCCCATAGTCGCCGATGCTCGGTACAACCCCCACAAGGCGACGAACGCGCAGTCTCCTCCCGTCTGGATACGTTTCCACTGGTCTGCCAGGCAAAAGATGATGTTTTGGGCCCAGCTTTTTTGCAGCTTGTCTGCTCCTGTCCAAGTCTTACCCGACATGAGCTGACAGGCCGAGATTTGCCCACGGTTATTCCTACATGCATGCTACTTGCGCTGCTTGTACCTCAGTATCCAGAGCAAGAGCAGGTGCAAGTCAGGAGGAGCTCTTCCTGCATGAGGTACATTGCTGTCCATGGATTCTATGGAGTCGGAGAAGAAGGAGAGTCTCCTTGCTGCATGGTTCGACGCCTCACCAGTTTCAGCAACTTCAGGAAGATCCCTTTGCTGTTGCTTGCCACCTGCCTCCAGAACTGTGCGGCACTTATGCGATTATCAGGTACAGCCGAGCAATGCAGAGCAATGCAGAGCACTTGCTTGGGCCCCCAAGGCGTCGTGTTCTGCTCCATGAGCTGAGCTTGGACAGGACCGGAAAGCAAAGGATGTCGTGGGCGAAAGGGACGTTTCAATCGAAGGACATCCAGCGCACGGCTTCCTGAATCTGCACGGCAGTTGTGTCTTCCCCTCATCGATGTTGCAAGTTACAGTGCTTTAGAACTCGGCTTCTTGGAAGCTTCGCCTTCTTGCGACGCGTCTTGCTGCCAGGTGAGGTGCTTCTTCATCCGGAGGTGAGCAGACTTGCGCAGCTCGAAACATTGCAATGAAGCCAATATTCTTCACCTCTGTCCGAGATGTGTCGGTGAAGTGCCATATGTTTTGTCGGTGGCTTGTCGTGTTTCTGCTTTTGGCATCTTTGTCTGTGCAGGAAAGTCATGGCCACGGGAACCGGCACTCGTTCAAATCTCAGCAGCTATTGAACATCCGGCTACTGCTAGTGCAGGGCTCCAGGTGCTTCGCGAGCCATACTTCCCTCTGCCTCCTGTCAGGCGATGCCCTGCTGAGTGCAAGTTACAATCCCGTACACAGGTAGCAGAGTGAGAGGCCAATCACCTTCTGAGCACTTCAGGATACAGCGCCGAGCTGACATGGACGAGCTTCATGTTCAGTCCTCAGTTTATGAACAGACGCATGCAGCACCTTTGCGTTTTGCATGCCTTGCGGATGGCCGCATGATTCTGCTTTTGAAAGGAGAGTCGCTTGACTCTTCGTCGAAGAGATGAGTTCATGCTGGATCCTCAGACTCTCTTCTTGTTTTCTTTCAACCTCTCTCTCCCTCTGAGTCTGTCTCTCTCGCCCCCTGTCCGTCTGCCTGCCCGTCCGCTCGTCTCTGTCTTCCTCTCTGTCGCTCTTTCCATCCTTTCTCTGCCGGCCAATTCTCTTCTTTCCCTGCTGTCGCAGAGCCAACCCAGGCGCCGCTTCCACTTCAATAGCAAGGAACGACCGACCCTTACTGTCTGATCGAGCACTTACATGGATATCATGATGTGGCATGCTCCTAGGTACGGAAATCATACGCATTTTGGGCCAACTCAAGACAAGCAAGGAACGGGTCCAAGTAGCCCGCTTACCTGGCTTCAGCAGAAGTTTGCTTCAGGAGCGAAGTGCAGCTCTTCAACAGTTCCGAGTTCTAGGACAAAGAACACCCGACTTCATCGTTGGCTTCTCAGCATCAGCTACGTTCGGCTTGCAGAGCGAGAGAATTTCTTGCCGTGATCGAGGTAGGTCGATTTGCAAAATATGTCCTGTCCTTGGAGTGGCTTCGAAGACTTGATTTGGAGACGATTCGTCAACTCAAGCTTTGAGGTGGACGGGCTCCTGCGCTGGCGAGGGACTCAGCCCCTCTGCGATATCGCGACCGGCGAAGCGAAGCCGGACTTCAAACACAAGCTTTAAGGAGTCCTTGCAAGAACGGCTCCACTGGAGAGGCGGAGAGATTTTAGATTTTGGGTTAATTCCTGGACGGCCCAGCACCTGTCAATGTGAAGGATGAGCTTGCTCCGGACATGTGATTCCGGCAAGTTTGCGCGCACATTCCACGGCCTACAGCACAGAGCGAGAGCATGCAAGAGCTGGGTGCGAAATGGGCAGTGTCTCAGCCTTGCCCTTGCAGCTTCGGCCAGGTGTGCCGCGTGCAAGGCCAAGGTCCCGGAGGCTCCGGAGGCCCGGAGGGCCCGGAAGCCGTGTATCTCGAGCTGCTACAAGAGCAGAGGCGGAAGCTCCTTGCGCAGAGAAATGCTGGCATGTTTACTGTGGGGAGAAGAGTTGGTGTGGGAAGTGGTGCAAAGCGGCCAGTGACCGTTGCGTTTCGGTTTTCAGGTCTACCGCCGCGCCGGAGCAGCTCACGGAGATGCCCCAGGCGACGGGCGTGTTTTTTCTGGAGCCTGAGAGGCCGCTGTGCGAACTGGAGGTGAGTGGCCCGCTACAGATCCTGACAGAGTCGGTCCGGAGCTTTCCTTCTTGCAGCATACTGGCATGGTCCCATTGCCTGGGATGGGATGGCTTGTAGCAGGTATGGTGTGATGTCTGTGGGGAGGTGGAAAAGCAGGCTGGTCATGACAGTTCTGCGATGGGATCCTTCTACAGTATCACCCTCCTGCAGGTCTCGGTGCAGGCTCCATCGTTGGAGCTTCGCATGCGCACAGCCCTTGTTGAGTATGGCTGTGGAAGCGCTTTCAATCGAAGCGACCCAAATTCAAGGCCTGCCTGGCATTAATGGTCGCAGGCCTCCCTGTCAGCCGGTCTTGCCACCCAGAGCCGATGTTGTAAAGACATGGGGGAGGAACCCTGGACCCGGACCCATTCTGTGACTGTGAGGTTCGGAGACGCAGGAACACCAGAGATTTCCGCACGACCTGGAAAGTGAAGAACAGCCCGGGGCTCCAGCTCTCCTTGAAAGATTCTCGTTGTTGAAAGTTGCTGAGGTGGAAAGAGGGCAGCTGAAGAGCATGAAGATGAGGCCACAAGAGAATGCAACCACTCTACTTGGAGAAGACGACAGCTCTTTGTTTTGATCAGGAGCTCGAGGAGGACTGTGAGGAGGACTGCGCATTTACAGTACACTAGATTGGGAGAGATCTATGCTGTCTTGACAAGCTCAGGAGGATGACGACAACGACGATGACGAGGACGATGCAGTCGATGACGATGATGAGGCTGAGGACGACGACGAGGAAGAGCAGCTGGAGGAGCAGCGCGCGTCTGTTGTGTTGAAGGCATTGATGCATGTCTAGCTAGAAGAGCTTAGGAAAGCCGTGCAAGGCTGATCCTTGCATGACAGGAAGTATCCTCCTACAGAACCAGGAGGCCGCACAGGTCTCAGCCGAGTCGAGAATGTCGAGATTTGCTTCGTGCAGGTGGCAGCCTGCCGGCTACAAGGCAAATTTGATCACATGGGCTGACCGTCAGACGAGCTTACAGTGTGCATCAGTTCACCATGACACCTCCGCGAGGCGAAAGAGCCAGCAGCTGCAGATGCGTGGGGCGCCGATACTTTGCAGCAGAACGTTGCAGCACGTGCCCTCCACTCAGGCAGGCTCAAGTTCAAGACCTCCAGCGTACAGTTCGAGACTTGGTGGAAGGCCACAGAACAACTTCGGGGCTGCTCAGAGACAGAGCGACACCGAGAGAGCGAGACCGTGCTCGCTTCATTCCCACTTTTTTCGCATGCCCAAGAAGAGTTGCACTAAGCTTTTCCAGCAGAGTGCAAACCGCCCTCGCCAGACATTCTTGATGTTCGTGACTGTCGGCCCTTTGTCCCCAGATGTTTTGGGTCAGATGGCAGGAAGAGGCGGCTCTGTGGATGGCGTTTGGCTCGCTGGCAAAGCCCCTTTGCTGCGAAACACGTCCTTGCGCAAGTGCTGACCACAACGACCTGGAAGATCTTGATCAAACAAGCTCACGGTTGAAGTCCAGTGTGTGAATCTGTCGTGTTGAAGGTAGCTCCAAGCTTCAACATGTATGTCCGAGAGAACACTAGGCACAGAGCTCAGCCTCATTCAGCGTCTGTAAGCAAAGGCGAAGAGCATTCTCGTGTCCGCTAGAGTAAGGCGGAACGATGGCAGCCTCAAGAAGTGGTTGATGTCCATACCAGGTCGGTACGGACATGAAGGAAAAACTCCGCTGTCTCTGTTCATTCGTTCTGTTTCCGCAGTCTGCGTTCACGTCGCGGGGTTGGCCCTGCTGAGAGGCATCGAGGTTGAGACAGACACGCATCAAAGCCAGTGGCGCGTCAAACTCGCTTGAAAGCGTGGGAATCTGAGCTGCTGCGTGTGGTGCGAGCCAGGCCAGCACTTCGGGTAGCAGCAGATGCATCTGTAATAAAAGAGGTCTGAACATGCCAGCACACCAAAGGAAGATCAGCTCGCCTGAGACCTTGTGCTGCTGTGTCCCTTTGAGGTGCGCGGAAAGTGTATCAAGCCATGGTCATCTGCGACGGGATGTGACCGGAGCGACTTCACGCCTAGAAGGGTAGCCTTGTTTGTCATGCCGTCTCGTCTATAAGCAGGTGACACTGTGTGCTTGCGTCACTCCGATCATTCGGCCCATGTGTGCATAGTAGCATAGCTCGCAGTGAACTGCTCGGCGCCGGTTCTGTTTCGACAAAACCACCCGGTATTCTGCATGAGCGGTTCACACGCGCAGAGCTGTGCCCAGCCTGTGACCTGAATGTAGAAAAGTTTCTTGATAATGACAACCCCCAAAGCCCCATCTTCGTTGCAACACCAGTTTGCAACATGCTCGTGCCACATGTCAATGGACGCGTGCCACGAATGATAAAATCGTTTGACTGGACGCTTGTCCAAAGGAGCGGCAAACAGCTCGCCTGAGCCCTCCAAACGAGCGGTCAACGTAGGAAGGAAACTGGCAGCGGCCTCTACACCTAGGAGTGTAAGGTTGTTGCGCTTTGGATTTGAAAGGTCCCACCACCTTGCCAGGGACCTCCAACAAGCTTGGGCTGTTGGACGCACGAAGGATTCTCAAGCAGTCCGGATTAGCATGATGTGTACCTGACAAGATGACGTGGGCCTGGCGCATTCGGAAGCGCCTTGTTTTTTGATTTCACAGCTGCTAAACTCGGCATCGCTTCCCTGGCGACGCACGCCAAGTAATTGGAGCCCAATGAACCCTGTGCCTGGGAGCCGCATGTCAGAAGTTCGAGTAGTTGTGCCTGCCGGCACTTCGCCCGCTTACCACGCCAGCATCAAGCCTGATGTGAGAAAGTATTTGCATGGCCATCACGACAATTGCGCAGGTGAAGTGCAGGCAGCCTGCGCCCAGCGCAGCCAGCGTTCCACTGATTTTTGCTCGAGTTCCTTATGTCATGACGTACTAGCGTCTCTTGTCAAAGTACGTACGTACGGCTTCGTGAGCAAATGCCTCATGACTGGGCCATGCATCCAGCTTCGTGGAAGTAGCTAGCATACCGCGCACTGAGTTGGGTAATCCTCAGTGGACATGAAATCTTAAATTGCATCATCCTAAACCACCAACTCAGACACGGTGTTGTCGCGAAGCATAAGTTGCAAGGACCCAAGAATAAAATCATTCGGCTTGGCAAGGCTGTCCGTGCGATTCAGCTAGGACTCTAGTCCAGGTCCGCCTCCAGTTTGAAAAATGCGCTCATCGGAACGTTTGAGACGCGCTGGGACTCGTGAAGTGCAGAGCTGGAGAGCCAGAGAGTAGTGCTAGTTTTTGGTGTTTTGCTGCGGCCTCTTCCCTGCCTCGGCTGCCAGTGAAGGCTAGCCTAGCGGGCCTAGCTGTCTGAGCCATGTCCGAGGCGACCCTTGCTCTGCGAAAGGTCGGACTACGTCTGAGTGTGTGCGAGGGTGTGCGTGACAGTGAGAGAGAGACACGAAGGCAGGAATCGAGACTCACCAGGCGAAGGCTTCAGGAATCAGAAAGAGAAAAGATGTCGTAGTCAGCTTGCAGTCCAGGCAATGATGAAAAGTAAAGCCGGGGGAGCAACATGATGTGAGATTGTGTGAGTGCTTTTGACGGGCCTGCAGCTGAACACTGAACCGGAGTAGAGCCGCTCGTGGGGGCCGTAGCATAAGCTGTATCCGGGTCTGGAGGATGAAACTTCCGTGTCACATCGAACTCGGACCTCGGCCCTAAACCGTGCGAGAGACACCCAGGGGAAGGGATGACCTCTCTGGACGCGCAGCAAATTCAGCGCACAGAGAGTTTGAGCATGTTGTGAGAACTGGCCGAGGGCTGACCTCAGTTCACATGGGGACGGTTGTGCAGGTGAGGCTCATCACAGCTGTGAAGACGCCTTATCTTCCCGATGGAAAGGTGGATCTCGAGGTAGGACGAGCATGGCTTGAATTAACCATTTGACTGGGGAGTCTGTTGCTTCGAGGCTTACGAAAAGATTGTGGAGCACCAAATCGCCAATGGAGCTCGTTTCTCAGTGTCCGGCAACAGTGATGTCGAATCCGAGTTCTTGTGATGGTCCCGAAGACATCAAGGTCGAAGGCTTGATTGTTGGCGGCACGACGGGGGAGGGTCACCTCCTTTCCTGGGACGAACACCTGAACCTCATCGCGCACACGAAGGACTTATTGATTGCATCTGCCCTTCTTCGCTTCCTTCCAGATGCCCAGCAGGCCAAATTCGGAGGCCGAATCCTCATCGCCGGCGGCTCGTGCAAAGATTCGCCAATTCTCGAGCGCTCTGTTAAACGGCGCCGACGCCTGGTGACCGCAGACCGTTTGCAGAGGTCGGAAATACTGGCAGCAACCACACTGCAGAGGCATTAGCCTGTTTTTTTCTGCTGTTGGCTTTCTCTACTCGAGCACCATTCTCGCCTGTCCGGCTCCGCATGAGGCCGTCTGGGCCACGGAGAAGGGCTTCGCCACTCGGCTCTCTTCATTAAAAGGGCACCCGCTAATTTCTAACGCTCCTGTGCTTGGCAGGCTGCTGGGATGGATGCCTCGCTTCTGATCAATCCCTACTACGGCCCGACGCCAAGTCGCTACACGCATCAAGCTTTGAGCATTGGTGCATGCTCACCGGCCCAGGCAAGACGTCTGACTCTGGGATTGTCCGATGCCTTCTCCGCTTGCTCGCGAAGCCAGCCATTTCAAAGCAGCCGAGATCATGCATTTGGAAGCGGCGCTCAAGTTCGGACCAGCCTTTATCTACAATGCTCCGACGCCCAGAGAACGCCGGAGGGAGCTTGCAACTGAATTCCCACGAAACGTCTCAGGTGCCGGGGCGAACGGGGCAGGACAACCGAACGAGGTTTCTGCTGCATGCTTATTCATGAGATCTTCATCAGGACATCAAGTCCAGCGTGATGGTAAAGATCAAGGATCACCCTAATTTTGTGGGCGTCAAGGAGCTCATCGACCATACATTGAAAGGAAGTGCATGCAACAAACGCACATGCTGCATGCTCCGGTCCTGCTTCGTGCAGGAGTGCATGGGCCACGAGCGCATCAAGGCTCGTCCTGAATCACTACCTTGACTCCGTTCTGTCCGAAGTTATCGCCAGTTTGACAGAGTGACACAGAGCGGCACCACAAACCGATTTGCCCAGCACTTTGAAAAGTCTAGCATGGCTCCGTTCTGAATTATTGTCTTGTGTCAGCGATGCTCGAAACAGCAAGCGGTGATTCCAACAAATTGGAGGATGCTCGTAATGTGGAATCCCTCACGCAAAGGATGCCCGTAGAATCGCTTGAGCTAAAGCAAGCAAGCGTAGACAGGGAGAGTTTGCAGTCAAGCAGGCCCGCAAAGGGTTCGTGGCGTTTGATGCAAAGGAGTACAGCAGTATGGGCGTTTGCTGCTGGTCTGGCAACGATGACCAGCCACTACCTCAGCTGGGTCCGAAGTCCTGGCCCTGGAAAGCAACTACAAGAACTCGAGGATGCACGAATCGAGACATCAGCATGGAGCTGTTGGTGTCATTTCTGTCACGCCTGGGACCTGGGCGCCTCAAGCGAGCATGCTGTTCAGGATTGACGCAAGGCATCGATGGCAAAGCAGCCGTTGAACAAGCAGAGATCCCGCGGTTCCAACGGTAAATCAACGAAGGACCTCCTGCAAAAGCATTGCAGTATGCCCGAAGTGAACTGAAGCATGCTGCTTAGGTCGAACATTGTGCCGGCTCTGGTCAAGAAGCTTATGACAGAGAAGGACTTTGAACGCTGGACAATGTGCAAGCGGTGTGGTGCTCCAGCGAACTTCTGATCCGGAGGATGATGCTCTAGATGCCAAGCTGCAGCCACTATACAAGTGGCGCGGCACTGAGTTGTAAACAAGGGCGGGTAAGAATGCAAAGGGCTCCGGAGCTTCCGAAGCAGCGCCACTTGTTGATGCTGCGATGAGGCTTTTCACAGATCCAAACCCAATTGGTGGTGGGCTCGGTGCGATGAGTCACAGCACCTGCTCGTGTCCCATCGCCTGCCTGTTGCCCATCTCTATGAGGTGTCAACACCATGTTGATGATGCTTGGTGCTGCTAAGCCAGTCTTTCGATTGCCGTATACCTTCGTTCCAAGGCCGGAGTGCTTGACGTCTGAGTTGCAGTCTCGCAGACACTTGCTCAGGGACCGAAGGACACAAGGAGTGGAGCTGCTCACGTCCATCGGTTTAGAGTGCCTCGCATAGAAAGCTCTTTGTGAAGTCACTATGTCATGTCTCATCCAGAGGCTTCCGAGTATCTTCTCCCTCGGCTGAGGAACTGCCCTGCGTTCGGAGAGCTGAAGGCACTTGAGGACCTGCCAGATGAAGTTCTCATCGCCACGACTTCTTCACACTTTCAAGGCTCTTCTGCTACGATTGCAAAGCATTCGACGTCTGACAGGATGCCGAATTTCAACACACGCTTGGAGAGATGGGCCACTAGCGTCACTGGCCAGGTGAAGCCAGGTTGAAGCCTAGAAATAGTGCCATCGTTGTGCACAGGTTGTCCAGTTGGAGCCGCCTCACTCACTGAGGCTGCGCGCTGCAGCGCTCAAAGTCAAGCTTGTGCGATGACGTGTCTTGGTTGCATAGTAGATATGGACACAGGGATTCGCAGCATCTTGTTGCATGCCAGCCAATAGCCAAGGCGTCGTTCTTTCTCGTGACGGCTAGGACCAGGGCATCAGTTTTGTAAGTCTAGCATGAAGCTTGCGGAGGGAAGACACAGCCAAGCTGATTCCTTCAGATGTTTGCGGCCCGGTCTACTGTTTTCCTTCAGTTGTCTTCTCGGACAAGCACATCTTGACCCTCAAATGAGACAATCACTTGGGGCGTGTCTCCAGAACTCCTGCCCTCAGAGGGCTGTGGTGGGCGCCTGTGTGCTCACGGGATTACTGAAAAGCGTCAGCAAGTTTCTGGCTGCTGCCAGCATGTCCGTGAACTTGGGACGGCGCCTCCGCCAAGCCGAGCCGCTCTCGCTCGTTCCTCATTGCCATTCCAAGGTACGGAGTTCAAGTTGGACGACATCGAGAGGGGGCAAGCCAGCTTTTGAACACAACGGTCACGCATCCATCACCCTCGTTAGCTTTAGCCTGTTCGAAAAGCCACAACATGCGACATAAGCACAGTCACACGGCCTGCTTCAGTACCTTACCTCGTCTCGCTACTTGCGATTGGGCCGTGCGCCATGGCAGAAAGTTGCCCACAAATCTGCATGGAGCCCTTGGTGCCGAAGCCAGCTGAAACGCCCATAGAGCAACTACAAGCGCTTGTGAGTCTCGTCGAAGCTGCGAGACTGCAGTCTCGGCCCCTCACTGCTGAGGAGGATGCCAAGATTGAAGCTGCCCGCGATTCCAAGGCCCCGCTAGTCGCGATCGCGGCGATGCAGGCAGGCGATGCAGATCGCACGGAGCTGTGCAGCCTTGGCCACCGCCTTTGGGCAGCTTTGGGCTATGCAACTTCCGAGAAGAAGCAAGATGCAAAATGCCGAAACTTGGCCTGCGAGCTCTACGCTGCGGGCTCTAAAGGCTCCAGTGAGAGTGTGAGTCAGGAGATGCTGGCGATCCACTGGGCACTGGCCGGGCGCGCATGGGTCCTGGCGTCCGACGACCAAAAAGCACTTTTCTGCTTCGCGGAAGCCTTGCAACCATTCAGAGCGCAACCACAGCGCTGCCATGCCAAACTGGCAGAGCTTGCGGCACAGACAAATTTGTGGATGGCCGATGCCCATTTTCGGCAAGCGACCTACAAGGAAGCCTTTGCAGACCTCGCGGCTGTCCGCGAGCTGCTTGCCCTCCGTCCTGAGATTCGACCAGCACAGCAGAATCCTGAGAGCTTACAACTTTGCTTGAACGGCAGATTTGATATCCTCACGTCGTTTCATTCCGTGTTGTGCGTGCAGCAGCCGTCCCTTTCCCAGAACTGCAAGGTTGGACGCACTGCTTTTTCACTGCCACAAACAGGCAGGGCCGTTGGATAGCTGTGCTGTGCTACTGCACCTCGCCTGGATGACAGGCTGTCTCCCATCACTCTGCGGGCAACTTTACGGAAGCGGTTGAACTGCTGAACCTCGCGGTGGCAGCGGTGCCAGTAGGCGGCGCAGTGGTCGCATTCACCGTTTACCGTCTGATGTCAGAAGGTTGCAGGGAGATGTTAGCGGTGTCCTGGGCTTCAAGAGGCTTTGTGATGCCGACGTTGTCAAAGTCACACTTTGACAGGCGGCTCATCCAAGAAATGCAGGCGTTGGCTTGCTGATTCGAGCCATGTGGCAGTTGGGACACATTGAATCATCGGATAAACCAATTCTCAGGCTGTTTCGCATGTTGGCTGTCTGTCACATGGACTTGTCCGATCTGGACCTTGCTGTGGTCCGCCACCCAACGGAATTGCAGTGAACACATGAATCAACGTGAAAGTATTAGGCTTGTTGGTGTGCCTAGACCACAACGCAAACATCCGGCAACCGCGACTCCCTGCCCCAGGCCCATTCTCAGCAGGCAGTCGCAGAAGCTCCGAATTCGGAAGAGCGGCGGCTGGCACTGCAGGTTGGAAGCGGATTGCAGACAACTGTAACTGTTGGATAGTCACTGGTGAGACTGCATCCGATGCCTCGCCATTGAAATCTGACAAGTCATCACCCAGGCCAAAGACCATTGCCCCTTGACGGGCTTTCCACTTCTAGTCATAGTTTCATACAAGAAACTCATCACGATCTTGTCGGTGTTTCGGAAAGACAAAAACTCACCAAAGGCCCACACGGTTTAAGGCGCTGCTGATTTGCAGACTTGTGCGATGCTGTGTCTCTGGGCATCGCAGAGGTCCAGCTCACGGCTCTGGTTCAGCGCAGATCGCGAGGTGCAATTGGCCACCAGGGCTTGTACGACGCACAAAGCAAGGAGTGTGAATGTTTCGAGAGCCGATCTGTTTCTGATGTGAGCTGCGGGCCTGCGCCTTCGGCTCATCAGCCTAAGCGGTTTCAGGCATCTCCCGTGACTTGCGAAAGGAAATGTCGAAATGTCAGCCTGACCAGTGGGGAGCACAACTTCAAAACATCAGCAAGCAAACGCCTCCTATGGCGCCATGATCCGAAGCCCTGCATCACTGTCATGGCATCCTTGAGCCGATCGCCAGGAGGGGTAGAGACTTGGATGTAACATGATATAAATGGCGTTCGCCAGACGGACTTCGTAGGAACCAGACAGCTGGTGACCCCTGAGAAGCTCCGCCCCCTTTAAGGTGCAGGAACCCGGCCAAGTGGACGCAAGTGCTTCGGGCTCTGAGTTCCAAACACTGGCCAACGATGTCTTTGCATCCAACCCGCGGGTTGCAGAGGAGGAGAAGCTTGCTGGCAACTGGACTTGACGCCTCCACATCTTGATCTTGACACTTTGTGCTGCGTCTTAAGCCAGAAACGTCCTAAAGGCGATGAAGATCCATGAAGCCTGAAACCGTCAGGAAGAGACGCTGGGGGGCCGAGAAGGGCTTCACTTCGCTCTTGGACCCCAGCCTCGATCCGAAGCAGAAGATCCCCAAACAGGACCCGGGAAGGCCAAAAGCATCCAAAAGGTTAGGACCTCTGAAGATTTTTTTGGGTGTTCACGGAGGAATACCGGCATGGCTTGAGACGAGTTCCGCAACGAGGATGGTCTGATGAAGAGACAGGCCAAGATCAGCCTTTACTTCGCCCTGCATCTCGGCAGCGCCGTATTCAGATCAAACTCGTCAACCTACAGACTGCGCAGACGTGGCCGGAGGTATTGGCGAATGAGTTGCCCCGAGAGGACTTTCATTTTAATCGATGGAGGTGCATATTCCACCCTGATCGTGCAGCACCCGGGTAGCAACCAGTAACTGGACAAGATGGTTGCGTGCACGTTCCGCGCTCCCAAACTTGGCTTGCGGCCTTTGCATTGTCTCTCGCCCCAATTGAGGTGGAGACGCTGGGACCTGCTGCTCATCTCGAGTTGTCAATACTGAGTGCCCGGGATCTCGTCGGAGAAGAAGTTTCCTTGACGTTGCAGCCTTCCTGCAATCCCTATGCCAAGGCTCCAGCATTAAGCACGAAGCCGTCATGCCGGGATCTCCATGAATCGCAGAGTCTGGCAGGTCTACCTTGATGATCGGCTCGCTTGCAGGACCAAGTGCCAACAGCGAACAACGACACCAGACTGGTGCCCTAGCATGCCCTTAAAGCATCCACGGGTGGGGAATCGAGGCTTAGTTATCCAGGCTCAGGGTTGCGGGAGTGTGTTCCTTGCTCCAGCTGGGAGAATTGACTCGGCCGTGTCTGCCCGGAATCGCAATGTGCTGGGTGGGTAGACTTGGTGAGTTCGGGCAGTGCGGTAGCACCTTGAGCTGTGATGAGCTGAGGCGCTTTCACCGATCACTGGATGTTGTATGCCCCTATTCTATGTTGAGGACTCTCGCGGGGCCTTTATGATCCGCATGGGCCTTCCCTTGCCGTCTTGGTCTCATTTCATCAATCATCCT
>CAJNDV010036519.1:0-14860 GCA_905221635.1 Symbiodinium sp. CCMP2456
GGCAATGACCATTTGTAACGACCATTTTTATGAGGGGCGCGGAAATCATAAGACAGTCAAACTACGCTTGCTTGAGGTGGCCTCAGATCGAAAGGGGTGGTCCGAACTACTAGGTTTCACTAGGCAAAAATGGCGTCGCCAATGGGATGCGTGTAGCGCCCAAGAAATTTAAAAAAAAAATAATGAAAATATGAAATTAATATATCTGGATAATCTGATAAATTCTCAAAGTAGTATCTCAATAAACCTTCATTCCTAAACCCACAATCCCTAAATCTTCCAGCACCTAACCTAAATCCTAAATATCCTAAGCCCCGAGCCCTAAACCCTAGCAGCCCAAAACCTAAATCCTAAATCTTAAATCCTATATCCCAAATATCCCGAGAGAGAGAGAGAGAGAAAGAGAGAGACGGCAATAAAATAATGATCTCTAATAGATAGATAAATAGAGAGGTCTATAGATGCCAAGATAGAATAAATGCGCAAAGATGAGATCCGACCCCGCATATCTTCTCCTTATCTATCTCAAATCTTACGACCATCTTACCTACCCCCATCCATCATCCCTCCCCTCCCTAATTGGATCCAAATTCCAACGACCAAATAATATGTAGAAATAAATTATTTAGATAGAAATTAAATTATTTTAGAATATATTTTTTTCTTAATTTAATTATATTTTAAATGAATTATTTTTATATTATATTTCGTATTTTTATAAAAGATTCTATACCTTATCAAAATTATTTCTATTTATTTCTATATTCGATATTATTATTCAAAATATTATAATCGATATCAAATAGATAGAAAGAAATGTATAAAAATATGCATTAAAAAAGGGTTTATATCTAAAAAAAGAAAGCAAAAGAGACGCATAAAGAGATTTATATAGAGAGATATATAGAAATAAAAAAGAAATATATAGAGAGATATCTCGAAAACTATAGCGATACGCATAGAGAGATTCATGGCGAGATACCAACCCAAACATATAATTCGTAGATGCATAGATATAGATATATATACACATACTCAGAGACACGCACACACAAAAACACACAGAGAGACACGCACGCACAGGCTTACACAAACACATACAGAAACATAGAGAGACACCTACACATTGGGGCTCGCGGATCCTCGAGAGTATAACTACCTAAAGCTTCCAAATTTCTAAAATTTTCTTACCGGTAGATTTCCTAAAACTACCAAAGTCTCTAATATTTTATTACCATAAAAGAAGGGCTCACGATGTTAAAACTTCCGAAATTTCGGTGCCGCGAGACAAGCTTCCAAGAGGAAGCGCGCTAAAAAACGAGGTTACAGGGGCGCGCACAAAAAAATAGAGACGACCAGCACGATATTGTTGTATTAGAGAATTACGTATCTATATCCTTAGTTTTAATAATATTAATCTATGTTTGAACATTTTCTATCTAATCCTAAACCTCATAGACTATAGATTTTAATAATAGATTGAAACCATCAATATTAAGCAATATACATCCCATATCCTCTTAAAGTCCTTCTCGATTCCAAACCTTATACCTTTCTACCCTAGTCCTAAACCCTCACCTCAAGTGCTTGAGTTAAACCCTAAACCCTAAAACCTCATAAACACGCCACAAGCAAAAGATGCCCCCCACCCCAACCCAGAGGGGGGAGGGTAGACCATAGACGGGGGTGGGTGGGGTCGCGAAGCTTCTTTCGAAAGACAATGTTAATGAATTCTTACTATTCTCTCAAACCAAAGAAACAAGAATCAATTCGGCTCAATTCAAGATGATCAATCTGGCTCAGATAAAAAAATCATTTTCATAAGATAAAATGAATCAATGGGCCAATATCAGACCCGCCTCACCTCCAGCAATTGATACGCAAGAGTTTTAAAGTCCAGCAGTCGTCAAAGAGGTGCTGCTCCAACAATGAATTACATGATGGAGCACTTCTTCTCTTTGGCTATGTCATCGGCGTTGGCCTCAGCAAAAATCGCAGTTGGAATACTTCTATCTTGATTACAATCATTCCGACTGACCAGCCTCGGGATGCGCAGGATCGTTTCCTTGGTCATCTGGACATCCGGCAGTGAACGGTCACCCAGAGTACTCACTTCGAGGCGCTTGGATGATTCACCAGCTCGGCCTTGGTTGGCTTTTGCGCAACCTGAAGAAGCACTTGCACTTGCCGCGCTGGTGCTGGCAAACGTCAAAAAAATTACAACACATCTTCGCCTCGAGCTCGGGTTTTGTCAAGGTGACACCTCATCTCGCAAAACTATGAGAAGAGCACGCACATGGACACGTCGTGATGCTTCGCATCTGCCAATGCTGACGTGACCTCGCCTGCAAGATCTGCAGCGATTCGAAAGAATGACGAATGAACCTGGAGTTTGACACATTACGGTTGGGATAATCAAAAAGAAGATTTATCCTTCAATGAAACACTTACTTCCAGTACTGCCCGCATTCGCTTCCGGGCCTGGTCTCCTGTCCGCGCGGACACGAAATAGCTGTACAAGTCGTTCTCTTCCGCGAACTGTCCGACCAGGAGGCTTTCAGCACATGACCACAACAAAAAGACATGGAGAGGCGCAGATGCAACCTGTTCTCGCGCCTGATTGTGTTTGTCTACTTTCACAGCTCGGATATGCGCCAAGTCGTGCTTGTTTGCCATCAATGCAATATACCTCCAGCTCTCATGTGCTACCGCCAAACAAAACTGCCCGAAACATTGCATCATGCTCGCGGAAGCGGTGTCTTGTCGAACGTGCGCTTGACCAGGAACAACCAGTCCTGCCCAAGACTGCCAAACCCTGCCGCCTGTAAAATGCATCTCCCCTCCTCCAGATGTTGGAAGCTCTGATAGTTGGTAATGTCATAGCAGAGGACGACCTGACTGATTCCGACGTCCCTCTTCTCAAGTGCCTTTGTCCAAACGTACTGCGAGCAAGCCGCAGCACTGGAGCCGTAGATGTAGTTGCTTAACATCTTGCCACCAATGGATTGGCCGCCAATGTCCCATATCTGCAAGCATACCTGTGGCTGAGCCAACTCTTCCGGTTACTTTTCTCGGGCTTCTCAAAGAGTATGCAGGTGAATCCAAAGCCACCGGGTCACGTGAATGTCGCCTGGCAGAACCACTCTCTTGACAAAGAAATCCAAGCCTGAGTTCAAGGTGCTCAGCTGCCAAAGGTCCCAAGGATATGTTGACAATACACGTCCACGAGATGCCCCTCCACCTCCCCATGCAATTCGTATTGACATGTCTTTTCGAGCATGCCCTGCACGGTGTGCATATCAAAATCGCAGTCGTTATGGCTGTAGGTTGAAGCCTAAACCAAACCCGAATTGAATCCCAAGCCCTAAACCGCTGGCTCTCTCCAGAGACTACGGCTTCGAAGCCGAACCCTAAGCCTTGCGCCCACCTCTCAACCCTACAGGAACCCTAAACCCTAAACCCTACAAACCCCAAACCTTGAACACTAAACCCCAAAGCCCTAAACCGCAAGCTTTCCAATCCTGAACAAGACCAAGATCCTAACTCCTGACGTTGAAGCAAGATACAAGAGTCTCATGGTCAGAGTAGGGCTCCCCATAGAGAAGGTTCTATAATACGGTCCCCTGAAAGAGTAGTATAAGGTTCTATAATAGGGTCTTCTTGAAAGTAATGATATAGTATTATAGAATTACACCAAAAACCTTCAAGAGGCAGACTCTGATCTGGCTCCGCAGCATAGCGTCCCACCCCTTTTCATGTTCTGTCATTCCGACACCTTGTTTTGTAAAAAGAAGCCCGCCACTAGCATAGCATCAAGCAGAAATGCCCTCTGCTCCCCCCTCGCACTGTGCGCACACACAAGGATTATCCACGATTCATGCAACAGCCAGACACATTAAGAGGTTGATCCCATTCGGTCTGTGGGCATCCAGCCTCACCCAAATGCAGACCTCCCATCACCTCCCTTGGCACTGACCGGTCTGCTCGCAACAAGCACTGCTGTCCGTCCCCTCCCACGCACACCGCTTTCATACTGATGCCTTTTCCACCGAATCCTAGCATGTTCCGCGTTAGTTTAGATACTCAGAGCTGGCACCGCTACGCTGCTACTCACAATGCAGCAAGATCCGGTAAAGATGGCGAAGTCTGGATCGGCATTTTGCTGGTCGCCACACATAAGGGCGGCGCCTATCGTTTGCTTGTACTGCTTGGCAAAGTGATCCTGCAGTCCAGACAGGGAGCATGACCATTGCTGACTTTGTCGTGACTCCCACGTTCTCTCACGCATTCTGGGCTATTTTATGCGCACAGCAACATATTGTTGTCGTCTACTCGTACTTAGGGGCATTATGGTAAACAGAACTCGTCCAAAGCGTGAGCACCGCTGTCATGCTGCTGAGAGTCGAAGTGTTGCAAACAGGTGTGGCACGGTTCTAACCGTTTCAGTGTCACTCGGCTTGCTTGCGACAACTCCATCCAGTTGAGAAGACGTGCCATCACCGAGATCCCTTTTGGAAGGCATGGTTGCCTAAAAGGTTTACATAGGACTGAGCTGCGTAGGCTTACAGTAGGTTGCCTGCCATCACATCCTGTTCTCCAGCCACTTCTCCTTCAACGATTTCGCGTTCCCACGGACTTGCATCAAGTACAATGTCCAAGCCTGCCTTGGCAATTCCCCAAGCTTTGTTAGCTAGCTAGTGCATTACCAGACCACCTCTTGGCTGCGCAAAATGCCTAGAAACCTAGCTGAGGAAGCATCGATTCCCTGGCACGATCTAAGTATAAAGTCTAAAATGGACTCAAGAAGACTGCAACGGAAAGATGTTGCAATTGGGTCATGGGTCAAAGATGTGGCATGACGGCGTTGGGTGCAAGTACCCGACTTGCCAAGGGACTGAGACTGACTATAGGCGATTGTGCAAGTTTGTTAGGGCAAGTTTGTTTACTGCAGCCTCGCAGAATCGCGTGGCCATCGAAGTCTTTCCAACCGCACCGTCGCCGAGAAGAATTACCTGCATACAAACGGAAGCCAATGCGAAGTTGTTGCTCGCATCGGAAGCACCTTGAACTGCAAGTATTCAGGTTCATCTTCATCATCGTCTTCGCCCAGCCTAAACGACAGGAGGGAGCTCGGCCGGCTCCCAACAGAGTCCATGAGCTAGGGACTGCGTTCGCAGCTCGGCCATGACGCACCTACCACAGCTGCTGGAGATGAGAAACATCCTGGACGGGTTGCCTCCTCAACTGTGCCTGCGAAATTGACGGGAGTGCTCGCCCAAACGCTCAGGCAGCTTGGCACAGGATGTGCACTTGCCCTGCCAGCCAGAACCGAATGTGGTTATCACATCCAAGTCCCGGGCAACATCAAAAGAATCGAGTCCCGAACGGACCATCGAACCAGTCAAGTTGCACCTTTACGAGTGAGGCTTTTCGGGATGAACCTCTCCACACATCGCACGAGGACCAGAACTATAAACATTGAGCTTCGCGCTTTGAGACACAAGGGACTGACTGAAAACGCTGCAGCCCGAACGTCGGCAACGAAGAAGCATGCCACATATTCTGTGATATCACAAGAGCAGCAAGCCGTCAGCTTAGACCCTGCTGCCATTTTGGACTATGCAGTGGCAATGAGCCACATCGATGGTAAGTTTCCGCACTCTAGCAGACTCCGAACGTGCTGCCAACCTGCCACCAAGCATTGATGACGGACGTGGAAGCGTCACGCCAATGCTCAGCAGAACGCCTGCAACCACCACAGACTGGCCCAAAGCCTTTCCTAACAGAACTTTTGAAGAGAGGGTCCTGTTTGATCACGGCGCTAATGCTAGTTGGACCGTCTGTGATAGTGAGACTCCCATCCCCCAGCATTCTGACTTGATGGAAGCCTCCCCCTATCGTATCCTCGTAGCTTCGCCCACAGCCCATGAAAGATGGAAGGGAACGAAAGCTGTCTCTCACTTTACCAGGCATTGCGGCATTGCCATGCTACTGCTACAGGGCTACAAGGCTGTGGGGTTTCCTGGCCGCGGAAGCCCTTGTTGGCATCTCACAGCAAGCTGATGAATGGGTCTGCGGAAAGGTGGCGGACGGTAAATCCAGGAACCCAAAAATCAGCAGCTGCAGCGGACCCAGGTTCACGGTGAGAACTGAATTGCAAAACAAAGCTGGTAGTGGTGACCAGATGCAGGCTGAAAGCGCTTCAGACGCCAGATGTCTTCTCTACAAGATTGTCCTGATCGGCATCTCTTTGTTGCACGTTGCACGGTTCGCCCATGGGTCCCTAGTGATGTTGAGCCGATGGCAAGTCTGTCGTCTGAAGCTGAGCAAGCCCACCACGCTGGGAGCATGCTCGCCCATTCCAAGCGGTGCATTCCCGACGGATGTTGCTTCGACTAGCTGGACAAGCGCGTTACGCATGCCAGTCTGAGGAAATCCGTGGTCTTTCCACGCAGTGAAAATCAAGCAATCTCGACAGCATGTCGGGTTCAGCCTGAAGGCCAGGAGCAGCTGCCGACACATAAGGTGTGAATACTCATCTGCACTAGCACGACGTCACGAAAGAGCAAAATCAGAATCCTGGTGCAAACATTTGGCTACTAGGCCGACAGCAGACGTGTGCAGAGACGAACCATTTCATGTCTCGGGCTCGGACCCAGAAATTTCACAGCGTAGGACAGCATGAAAGCAATCTGCCAGCACATCGTTCGTCACTCACAGGACAGTCCGCCAGGGCATGAACATGGAGCCAACTGCTGCGCACCAGCGCCACCAGAACGATGTGGAACGCATTGTACCCACCACCTTGAACGCACATCCTGCTTAAAGCTGCCTTCGAATCCTTATCATCGAGGAACTGAGGCAAGAACTCTCACCAGAGGATAAACTCTTTGAGGACTTCAGATCTTCTATCTCGGCCTAGCACACCCCAGCACACCAAATACGGTCCATGGTCGTGCGCAGCATCCATGCCAATGAAACAACAGGGCAGTCTGCAAGAGCTCCGTTTCCGCTCGAGTCGAGTCCGCAATGCCTCTAGCTTTTTCTTCTGCTTTTCTAGCATGAGAGTGTACCTTGTCGAGCATACACGAACCTTTGACAACAAACAGCTCGCGAAGAAGCCTCGCTAGCGGCTAAGACCGAGGAAGCGGCTGCACCAGCTCATCATACTTTACTTGCAAATCGACTGGAGCCTGCAAGGATCCACCCACAGCACGCATGTTCGAGAAGCCCTGCATCACTGGTGAAAGATATCGAAGGCCTCACCGCCTGTCGCTCTGGAGGCATCCACAGGACCACACCTTGGCTTAGCTGAACATGCCCCTTGCTCGACATGAAGGCCTCAGCTTGGGCCGCTGCCCAAACCCATAGTTATCTTGATGGGGCGCTGCTGGTTCTGTTTCAGACTCCTGCAGCGAGATGCGTTCGAAGCGCACGGAGCAGTCGCAGAGCAGCTGCACCTCGAGGACAACGTTGAGACGCTGTTCCTCGATCTGGTCCTTCTTGAACTCACTCCACTGCTCTCGACCTGAATTTCCAATCCCGGGCCACACTTGACACGCGTGACAGGCCAAAACAGCAGAGATTAGGAATGCACTCACTTGCTGCGACGAACTCACTGCAACTGCCTTCCAAATTGGCGTACAATGCCGGAAGGGATTTCAAACTCACAAGGCGTAAGGCCAAACTGCACAACAGCCTGAACCAGAAAGCGATGATTCTGGCCCTCTCCTGGCGGCCTCATGTCAACCATGTGTGTTCGAAGCACCACTGCCGGATCTGGTGCAAGCGCCAGGCTGGAGGATTATGGTGACCTCCTCGCTGCCGTGAGGACTGCCAGGGCTGCAGACTGCTTCCACGTGGAGTAGAACCCCGCATTTCCGAACCTGAGGGTTGCTGCACTAGGTCGAACCAGATACGACTTTGGAGCTGTCGTCTTCACCTGAATCAAATTACAGGCGCCCTTTGCAACATATCGACAGCCTTCCCTCACCTTGAAAGCGACAGGTCCGCTGGTCTTGTTTGTAAGCCGCAGCTTCCTGAACAAAAGCACCCCACGCACAATATCACAAAGCAACGAAGCGATTGAAGTCTGTCGGCAAGCCTATTCGGCGACGTGTTTGTCGGCGTTTTACCTTGCAGCTGCTCGATGCAGATACTTTTCTGCCCTCCGCAACGCAGACAGCTCCTTTTCACAAGGACCGCTTGGTGCCCACACAGAAGTGCAGTGTAGTCGAAGGATCCAGCTCTAGGAGGGTCATTGGCATCCTGCCTGCCAGCACGGGGAACTTGTACGTGCATCCTTTCATAAAGCCTGTCAACCACATACCCCGTGCAGGGCCAGATGTCAATTCAGCTTTGCCTGTCTGCGCATCTACAGTACTCACACACACAGACTTTGGAGCGATACAGATTTCGGTGTCTTCCTGATTGGGGTTTCAAGTGCCACACTGCCTGACCGTGGTGAACTTGTGGACAATTCCGAGCTCCAATTTCGTTCCGACTCCACTAACCATCAAGCCTGCCTGCACCCCCACTCCAGGTGTGCAGCTAAGGACCTCAAAGGAGAAAGGAAAAGACAGCAGCAGCACAGCAGCTCGTCACTCTCTGCACTTACTGCAGCTCGGCCAAGAGCTTACCGGCCTTCGGCACAACTGGCGTGCTTAGTCGGGATGCAGGTGTGGGCCAGAATCATGCACGGCGCAATTCAAACTCTGACATTCCCAGCAAGCCACGATGACCAAAGGCTGATGCTGCGCCAATTATGCGTCGCAGCAAGAACGGAGTCGCGTTGACACAGCTGAGTTTCGCAACCAAGCGAGCCTTGCAGCCTTTGGCAAGGGGTTTAGACTGGTTCCAGACCAGAGAAAGCAGCTTGCTCTTTGGCAGGCGCCGCCGAGACAGAGAGCCTAGCTTCTAGCGTGATGTGTCCATTCGACGGTTCAGCTCTCGATACAGCCTGCAACCAGAGCAAGTGCTTGCAGCCGTCACGTTATGCACGTTCCGGAGCTGTCTCAAAACGCATCTCACAAAAATACTCTGTGGCCCCCCTGAATGTCAACACAGCGAGTCACCTATGTCATGGGGAGGCCAGCGCCTGTCAAGCTCCTCCTCAGCCGCCGCTGTTTCATCGATGCTTTCGGAGCCCAGGCTATCCGATGCCTTGCAACGAATCCACCCAACCCTGTTCTCGTCACTGCCAGTCTCTTCTTGCTGCCAAGCCTGCCTTGAGCACTGGATAGCCTCCAGATGTATCAGACTGGGCCCAGAGGGCTGGAAAGAGGGCTCGCACAATTCAGAACTGTGCAGTCCAAGTACCGTTGACACGCATCGGCAAATATCGTCCATCAGTCACCTGAAAGCAAATCCCACAAGTTCGCCATAGCTTGCCCGAACGACCGAAGTCCGGTACCTTGAGCCAGCCGTCACCTTGGTCTTCGCCACGCACCACAGAGTTCCATGGCCTTCAGCTAACAAGTCGAGGAACCTCAAATGGCTAGGAGTTGCTGACAGCTGAGCTCACGAACGCTCCCCCCAGCTCCCCGGGTCGAACATCCTCCGTGACAGGGCGATTTTACAGGTGAACCATCGGCACGAGAGAAACGGCACAGAGGAAGCCTTGTCATTCAGATCTCTGCTGAAGCGGTAGCCAAGTCCACCACAGGAAGCTTGCAGCCTGAGACATGACTGCATGACTCTGCATGACATCTTGCAATGCCACCATGTCGAATGTCGGACAAGCCGGGAAAGTCACCAAGTGTTGTCAACCAAGAAAGTCTTTGTCACCTCGTGAAACGAAGGACTGGGCCAGGCTTGAAACGGTAGCGATCTATGAGGCCAGGACAACCGGAAGTACCCATCGAAATCCGTCACTAGTGTCGAGCAGCGGGATCCATCCTTGGAAAAACCATTACAAGCCGCCCACGGTGCAAGCAGTCTACGTCGCGGATAATACGCTATGAAACCGCCGACAACATGATTCTTGCATGGTTGTAGGCCCTGGTGACTGCAAGATCCTACTACATTGATCGCAGGAACGTGGAGACAACTTGCATGGCCATGGGATTCAAGAAGCGTCGAAAATGAAGCAGCAACATCACATCCAATCCACTCTGCTTGCAGCTGCTGCACCGTGTGGATCATCGATGCGCCCACGGACTCTCTGCTCAGATGGGCAATTCAGCACCTGATCGCTAAAGAAATGTCTCGGCGAGTCCCAAGACATTGCCCTGCCCAGCATGGCACCTGTTGCACGGAAACCTGCTGGCCAGCTGCCAGGTGGCCCACGGCGTCGCGATCACTGCAACCGGTGGAAGTCCGGTACACCGCTGTCCCAGCCATCACCTCGCAAACTACTGCCTCAAGAAACCTAGAAATAGAAGCGAGACCAGACCTCCCCTGCCGGCCTTGTAAACGCCAGGATGTATGTCCTACGGGGGTTTGAACAAGCATCTCGTCGGGCCGTCGGGGCCACACAGCTTGCGTCATCTTGTATATCTCCCAGCCTGGTCACTGGCATCGCGTGCCACGCCCGCAAGACTTGGTGCAACGCGGAGTTCATCTCGGCATGACGACGACAACTTTTGGAGTAAGAGCTGGGCATAGCCCCAGCACCTCGGCCCTGCACGTCGGATGCACGATTGAATTCTAGAGCAGTCTGCACAACATGCTGCGCCTCACTACCTCCTTCGATGAGGACTTCGTACTCGAGCTCCCCTTCTGCTGGCGCAACTGCAGAAGACCCTCTTAACTGGTCTTTCTTCCTGACCCACCTTCCAGTTGGAATGCTGTTCAGCAAGAGCGATGTCTTGCCCAGCGTGTCGTCAACGAACATGTTGGAGTTGAACACTTCCAATTCCAGAAGGTTTGGTGCAGCATTGAAGTCGAAAGTAAAGTCTCGACCGTCTGTCCATACCGGATCTAGATTGTTGTCGATCACCGGGGTTTGACGATGCTCCTTTCCGAGACGAACCACAACATACGGATCGGACTTGTTGCCGAAGAAGCTGCCGATGTCCATGTTCCGCAAGCCGTTTGCAGAAAGTACGCGAACGTGCAGAAGCGGCGCTTTGCTGGCACTGTCAGGTTTAGGCTGAGACTCACCCAGGCCTGGGGCAGTATTTCCCAGCAAGCCAACGACATCGGATCTGCGGTTTGAAAGACCACTTTGTGGAACTGCTGTGTCAATGCGGAGTTGCGTCTGTGGTACTGTCGGACGCTCTGGTGGCAGGGTTGAACTCAACGTCGACGGTCTGCTGAATTGCCCCGCTCGCGGATCTGGTGCTTGAGACCCAGAAAACGGAATGCAAAGCGTCGTCGGCTCTCCGCCAAAGAATGACTGCCAGCTTCCCACAGGCTTGGATTGCAATGCCCAGCCTCGGCCATCTTGGAGTCTGAGAAATGTCATGCCAGCTTGGGTTGCGGTATCCACCACAGTGAAGATGTCGCCAGGATGCAGAACATGCTGCGACTTTGGCCCATCAAGGCTGGGAGAAACCAGTATTTGCATGGGGGCACCGTCCTGAGGCAGATATCGCCACTGCTCCATTCGCGGTGGGGCCATGGGGGCGTGCTGTTTCAAGTCGTGAAGGGATCGCTCTTCCTGCGCCAATCGCACGTGAAGTTGATCCAGCTCCCTTTGCGAGGGCATAGCAAGAGCTGATGAGGGCATCATGTGCGGATGGAAGCTCGACATGCCCTCGGTTCCACCGTCAGATCCAGCAAAGACAAAACGATCAAGCTGGTTAAACGCACCATCCAAGGGCCATGGCGCAAATGACTCAAATATCCCTGTCCCAAACAGGCACTCCGTTCAGCCCAAAAGCGGACGGCAGGCTCAATGAAAGCCACGACGACTCAGTCCATTCAGACACGGCTTAAATGAAAACCGGGCTCTTTGCGCCACTGCTGTGCAGCGCCTGTACCATTCTTAACTTCAGTGACGGATTGAGCGAGGCAAACCCTTAAGGGCTGAAGGATAAGGATTCCGGGATGAGGGCTTGGAGCTTGCATACCTTAGGCGAGGATTGAGACGACGCCACCTCAACAACTGCTACATGCTAAATACCACCAATGCTTGGTCTCGGAACCCACCTGACCCTGATGATAGGACACACAAATTTATTTGTTTTCTCAAAAACCGTACATGTCGAAAACCGGCAATCTCACTCGCATCGTAAGGATTCCAGCCATCTTCCGACGAATCGTACATAGAATCCAACACAACCCAACTCCCGTTGCTGGAATGTGCTTGCGTGCAGGGCTGAAACTCGTCGCAACATATCAGAATGACTGCCTGATGGACGAATCTGACTTGGTGAAAGAGTCCGGAGCATACATAGCTCTTCCAGGAGGTCAAAAGGACTACTGAGCCTCAAGCTTGCCTCCGTGATATAGAAATTTGGATTTGGCTCAGTCGGTGCAGCCCCCTCCTAACTGCCCGGGACAACGATGGATGCGCTTGGCCCCTGGTTATGAGGACATCATGCAGAAGACACAGATGGGGGGCTTCTGCATGTGACGAATGTCACGGATTCTTCGTTTTGCGGTCATGCTTGGCTACGTGAGCCTCTGCAAAGCCTTGCACTGGGCTGGCATGGAGGGAGGATCCGCACTTTGGCAGTCGGGAAGAGCTGCCAAGGTCTGCTTGTCCACAGCTTGCGGCGCTGTTTCCACATCCGTCAGATCGAGACCGACATGATGACCATGGAAGGGCCCTCCTGCTCTGTTCCAGTCCGGTTACATTACATTCCAACACACTTCCCAGTGTCCTAGCCCCGCCTTCGACTTGTGTGTGGGCAGACTCAAATGAAGTGCTTCTTCTCGTAGTATCTCATCCTGACAGCCGTGTGGTACAACGTGTGTCTTGACCAGAAGCTTTCAGCGTCCTGTTCCACATCAGCACTCCAATTGTCACCGTGGCCACTAGAAGAACCACCAACATCCAAGACCTTCAGGAATCCACACGTTGCCGGCATTAAGGTATTGAAGTGCTTCTACGGTGAATGCTCTCGTCTGCGACTGGACCTTTACATTCCCTTTGACAGCTGGCACTCTGTAAGTTCATTGCATCTGCGAACTTCTGGACACAACCTGGGCGCTTGAACACAACGCTGCAGCCCAGGGCTGTCACAGCAGGCTTGAGTTGCACACGCTCTTCTCAAGCACAGAGGTTTGGTCGACGATCTTGGAGATCGACGACCCAGCGGCCTGAGAGGTCTTGGACCACAGGTCCCGGTTATGAGCATGAGCATACGCATGTGCTGCGCATGTGCCTTGTCGGCTTGCTGCTTGACTTCGTTTAGATTCTTCTGCACGGCCTCACCACTGAGAGTGTAATCAAAACGAACGACTGCAAGCAACTCAGACCACCGGACAGGAACTTGAGATGCTCATGCAAGAATCAACCAAGGCATAACTCGCTGTTCTTAGTTGTTAAACCCCGAATGACAGAAATCGATAAGCAGAACGAGATCTCACGGCCTCGAGCTTGTGCATGTGAGCTGCCCCCTCCTGATCGCTGTTCCGAATCATATGCTGCATCTGAAGACATGCGTCCATCATCCACCGAACTCCTTGTCCAGTAGCCTGCGGAGGCCCATAATGTGGACCTCATGAATATACAAGCCATCCAACAGCTGTCACAAAGCAACCAGGAGGTGCGACTTGTACCGAAAAGTTACGAAAACGACGAATGGGAAATGTTTCCAAAAGTCTGCACAAACGAAGCACCGTACCTTCATCTCCTGCAAATTTGTCGCCTTCTTTGGTGTCCTCGGAACATCTGTGAGTCACAGCTTTCGGGCGGCTTAGTGCCAGTAGCAGACCAGCTTTCTGCATGCGCCCCACACTGTAAAACGCTGGCACTACTGAGACCCGGAAGGACAGAGGCACACGTACATGCGCACAGCTGCCTGGATGTGATCTGTCGTACGAACACTGTATATGAGATATATGTATTTTCTACACACACACACAGGCTGCAATGTCCACAGATGATGTGGCGCACCATGATTCGACATCACACTAGTTTTCAGATCGTTCCACCACACACTCGGAGCCCAAGCCTGAATCGAGTGCATTCCGGCATTAGCGACTCTAAAGCGGAACCTGTTGCCGGAGGTAGACGTGCAAGCAATCGTAATATAACAGTATTCCGAACAGCCTCCGAAGGGGCACCCTGTAGGCAAACCCCTAGCAGCCAGTCCAACAATTTCTGTAAAGCCTTCGGCTCGAAGCACAAGTCAGTTCGCTTCGGGAAAGCGCAAACACAAGTGCTGCCGAGTAGTTTTACTTTTTGCTAGTGCTTGCATTAGCCGAGTGATGATTCAACCAGGGCAACGTAGATGGTTGCTTCTTTCTGCATGACATATTCAGTGAGCATGGTCGCTTAGGCCGGGGACAAATGCTAAAGCGGTAAAGCTAAAAGCAAAGAGAGGGGCAGAAAGACACAGACAGAAGCGAAGAGCGCGAGGAGGAGAGCGAAGAGAAAAAAGAAAGACAGACACCAATAGACAAACAGGCAGACAGGCAGACAGGCAGGCACGAAGCAGGCAAACGCTTAGTCAAACACTTTTCCTTGATGGATTTCAGGGCTTCGGTAAGCGTCTGGTGTGTACAAAGGGCAGGGTCACAACTGTTGCACCCCGCCTCAGCAGAAAACATCTTACAGGCTTTCTGCTGCTCCTGAAGAAAAGTGAGGCAGGTCACGAAATCATCCGCCTCGCCCAAAACACGTCATGCAAGGAGTATAAATACGATACCCCTTGTTCCTAATATTCCCACAGCTTGGCAGATGAAATCGCTCCCCTCTGCTCGTCGTCACTGCTACTTCAGGTGGGATCTGCATTCGATCCGGCCG
>CAJNDV010036520.1:0-12553 GCA_905221635.1 Symbiodinium sp. CCMP2456
GGTCCCTTCTTACGCAAAGGCGTAATGCGCCTGACACACCAGAGGGAAGAAGTCAGCTCGCAAACCCTTGCCAGGTTTACTTATAATTCCCCTAAACCCCTAAACCCTCAACCCTAAACCCTAAACCCTAAACCCTAAACCCTAAACCCCTAAACCCCGAAACTCGAAACCCTACTTCTATCTGACTTCTGCAAGCCCGGCAGCGATGTCGAACTCAAGGCCGAGCCTGCCTTCAGCACTTCGGGTGTTAGATAGGAGGTTTAGGGGTTTAGGGTTCCTTTAAAGGGTACTGTAGGGATCCTAGGCTTCCTTTAAAGGGTACTATAGGGTTTAGGGTTTAGGGGTTTAGGGTCTAGGGGTTTTAGGGGTTTTAGGGGGTTTAGGGGGTTTAGGGTGTAGGGTTCCCTAAAGGGGCTCCTTTTTGATGGATCCTTTCAGTGCTCCTAGTAAGGGCTCCGATAAGGGATTTTCTGGGCATTATTAGGTTTAGGGGCTTTCTGGGTTCAGGGTTGTTGGGTTTGGGGTTTAATGTTTATGGGTCTAGGGTACAAGGTTTAGGGATATGGGTTTTTGGGTTTAGAGTGTGGGGTTTTGAGCCTCTTGTTATGCGCACGCTGCTTTTGGGTGTCTCCTTTCCGTCGGGTGCATTGCTGATTCTGCATATGACTGGCTACGTGCTTGGGATCTAGGGCATCAGCCTGGAGGTAGTGTCTAGGGCTTGGGCTAAATGTAACGAGCTATCCACAGATTTCGGATTGACCCATTTTGCATCATAAGCACCCTCGATGCACGCAGTAAAGAAACAGAAGAAACAACCCTAAGCCCTAAACCGTAAACCCCAAACCCTAAGCCCCCAAACCCTACAACCCTTAACCCTAAACCCTAAACCCCAAACCCCAAACCCTAAACCCTAAAATTCCAAACCCTAAACCCTAAACCCCAAACCCTAAACCCTCAAACCCTGAACCCTTTAATTCCATTTGGGTAGTTCCCTAAATTAGGGTCCCATCTTCGTTCCCCAATATAGTGCGGCACCCTTGTAAAAGGACCCCAAAAGGGACCCTAATCTAGAAAACCACCCAAACCCTAGACCCTAAACCCCTAAACCCCAAACCCTAAAAACCTAAACCCTAAACCCCAGACCCTAAAAACCTTAACCCTTTAATTCCATTTGGGTAGTTCCCTAAATTAGGGTCCGATTTTCGGTCCCCAATATAGTACGGCACCCTTATAAAAGGACCCCAAAAGGGACCCTAATTTAGAAAGACTACCCATCTAGAGTCAGTAGCCAGGACCCTAAACCCCGAACCCTAAAACCCTAAACCATAAACCCGAAAACCCTAAACCCTAAAACCCTTAACCCTAAACCCTAAACCCCAAACCCTGAATCCTAAACCCCCAAACCCTAAACCCTAAACCCTAACAACCCCAAACCCTAAAGCCTAAACCCTTCGATTCCATCTAGAGTCAGTGGCCAGGGCCCCTCTTCCTCCGCTTAGCGCACGAAGTGGGGGAGCTGGCAGAGGTGGGATTTAGGGTTTAGGGTTTAGGTTTTGGAACAGGGGCTCCTTTAAAGGGATCCTTAAAGGGTTCTATAAGGGATCTATATAATGGGGTTCTATAGTAGGGGTTTAGGGATTTATTGTTTAGGCTTTAAAGTGGGTTTTAGGGGTTCCTGTAGAGGGTACTATAGGGATCCTAGGCTTCCTTTAAAGGGTACTGTAGGGTTTAGGGTTTAGATTTAGGGGTTCCTCTAAAGGGTACTGTAGGGATCCTAGGCTTCCTTTAGAGGGTACTATAAGGTTTAGGGATTTAGGGTTTAGAGTTAAGGGTTATAGGGTTATGGGGTTTAGGGGTTTAGGGATTTAGGGATTTAGGGTTTAGGGTTTAGGTTTCAGGGTTTAGGGTTTACAGGTTTAGGGTTTGGGGGGAGGTTTACTCAGACGGTCCAAGATCCCTTAATGAAGGAGTGCACCTTAAATTCTACATCTGCTATGATGTCAGGTAGAGTCCGTGATTGCTTCTCCATGTGTACTACTTTTGTTTTTCTTCATTCGGCCCGCAAAAAAGCATCTTGTTATGGTCTTCGGGGACTTTCATTCCATCATAGTAGTTGCTGTTCGACCCTCTTCGTTATAGAGCTTTATCAGGATAAGGCTCTCTGCAGGGTTTTATAGGGTTTAGGGTTTGGGGTTTAGTGTGAGCGTGTCGTTTTTTGTTGTCCGCATCGTGGGCTCGAGGGTTTTTATTCTGGGATCGGGCCTGCAACTTCGGATTTCGGGTCCCGTTGTTTTGTTGTTTGTTAGGAGGCACTCTGTAGATGTCAAGATGATGCCCTAAACCCCAAACCCCTAAACCGAAACCCCTAAACCGCCTAGACCCTAAACCCCTAAACCCTAACCCCCAAACCACTAAACCCTAACCCCTAAACCGCCTAAACCCTAAACCCTTAAACCCTAAACCGCTAATACTAAACCCCCAACCCCTAAACCCTTGGCGCTCTGAGCCCAACCCTAAAACCCTGGGTGGGACCCATGAGTTTGAGGTTTAGGGTTTAGGGTTTAGGGTTTAGGGGTTTAGGGTTTAGGGTTTAGGGTTTAGGGTCGTGTTGGGCCTTTGGGGGCTTACATGGGGTTTAGTTCCGGGTTTAGGGCCAGGGTCCTTTTGATATTAGAAGGGGGACCTTGCAAAGTACATGTAGAGAACTGCCCATATGACTCATAAATTCAGAGACTCCAGAAACCCTAAACCCTAAACCCTAAACCCTAAACCCTAAACCCTAAACCGAAGACAGAACTTGTTTTCCTCGGGTCTAGGATCGGCTCTTGGGACCTGGAGTTTTGGGCTTTGAATTTAGGGTTTCGGGAACTGGGACTGTGGGGGCTAACGTTCGGGACTTTGGGGTTTAGGGTTGTAGGGTTTAGGGCTGTGGGTTTAGGGTTTAGGGTTTAGGGTTTAGGGTTTAGGGGTTGGGTGGACAGGCTGAAACATGCATGATCATGCATGTGACATGACATGTGTATTCTGGCGTTATTGCTTGATCGGTCTCAGCACTTGCAGTTCATGGTTCAGCATGTGGCGCTTTAGGTTTTGGCTTATACAAAGCCGTATGCATACATACATATATAAGTCAATATATAGGGAGAGAGATATGTAATGTTAAGGGATCTATATACAATTAATTACGAACACAGTATCTTTTTGGGAGGCGGCTGTGGCCGCCACCCAGCCGGATTACTTCTAAACCCCTAAACCCTAAACCCTAATCCCTATAAATAAACCCTAAAACCCTAGACCCTAAACCCTACTAAGGTTTCGGGTCTAGGGTTTTTCGGACTTCGATGCTCTCAGGTCTCCATATTAACCCAATAACCTACAAGGGTCCCTATTAAGGGTCCCTAAACCCTAAACCCTAAACCCTAAACCCTCCTAAAGCCCTTAGAGATGCCGGAGTGTCGCTGGAGGCGCAGGGACCTCTTCAACACCGAGGACTCTGCTCTTAGATGCCTGCGGTGATTAGGATTTCTTCAAAGGGTTCCTTTAAAAGGGTTTAGGGTTTAGGGTTTAGGGTTAGGGTTTAGGGTTTAGGATTTAGGGTTTAGGGTTTAGGGTTGAGGGTTTAGGGTTTAGGGGTAAACCCTAAACCCTAAGCCCCTGAATCGTAAACCCTAAACCCTAAGCCCAAAACTAAACCCTGAACCCTCAGCCCAAAGCTCCTAAGGGTTAAGGCTAAGGGTTCTGGGTTCTAAGCCCTAACCGTGTAGTTTTCTAAATCAGGGTCCGTTTTAGGGTGGTGTTTTTTTATAAAGATGCCGTTCTATGTTGTGGATCCAAAAAGGGACCCTAGTTTAGAGAACTACCCAAGCCCTAGAACGACTGCATCTACAAGGTCATCAAGGACATTGGGAAGTCTGCACTGTTCCTAGACCAAGGCACAGCCTTCCATGAACAGATGTACATCAAGGAGAGTAACTCCAACCCTAAACCCTAAACGTCGGGGACCGAGATCGTTGTCAGCAGTAACCTGAGCAAGGCTCAGGTCAGAGCAAAACCAAAGTAGGGCCAGTGCCGACCTCTCAGACGCAGCCGGACAGCGCAGCTCTGAGGTACGTCCGGTTGGATTGCCTCAGAGAGTTGGGAAACGAATGCAAGAGATCCGGGCAGACATCATCTCACCTTGTTTCGCCACGACTGTCTCAGCTGTCTCTCTGGACTCTTCAGTTAGCATGTTGGAAGCTGCTACACCTTCGATCGCCGGAGAGACCGACGAGACTTCACGTCTACCATCCTACCCGCCTGGAAAGCAAAGGGGCGCTTAGAGTTTGTTGTTTCGGGTTGAGGTTTAGGGTTTGGGGCCTTTTCGGTGTAGGGCTGGATCGCGATGCAGATCTACGACAAGTTGAGCATGGGATGCCCAAACAGTCCTTAACTGCCTTCAAAGTATAATACACCTCAAAGCCCTGTTCCACTTCATAATCTGGCCCCGTTTTGATTAGTTACGGTTTGAGGGCTAGGTGCTTCGGATCTTACCAGCTCAGCATCCGCGGCTCAAGCCCAAAAGCCCGAGGCCTTTACCCCAAAAGCCTACCTTTTGAGGGTTCCTGAAACCATTCACCTTGTCTTTGCCCTTGAGACGGTAGTTTTGGTGTGTACCTGCAGCCCCAAACCCTACAGAATAGTAGGTTATGTTCCTTAATTGCAGGGTCTGTCCCGTCAGACGGTACCTTAAGTTATGATAGGGAACGTTCGATATGATTTGAGATATACTCCTTAATGAAGAAGGTTTTGGAGTCGCACTTCTGTAAACCCTAAACCCTAAACCCTAAACCCTAAACCCTAAGCCTTAAACCCTATAAGGCAGCCCCTGGGTCCCGAAACGGGGTTCTTGCGCCAGGACACGGGAGATCAATGTGAACAAAGCCGAGACCTAAGTCTTTAGGGGGTTGCGGGTGTAGGATTTAGGGTTTAGGATTTAGGGTTTAGGGTTTAGGATTTAGGGATTAGGGCTTAAGGTTTAGAATTTTGGGTTTACGGTTTAGGGTTAGGGGTTCCTTAAAAGGAATTCTGAGGGTTCCTACAAGGGATCTATACAAGTACCACTAAGGAGTTAGCGGTGTAGCATTTGGGGTGTTGGAGTTTAGGAAGCTGAAGGCACACAATCCACTGAGGGCTTATCACACTGGGATACACTGGGGCCGGAGTAGAGTACTGTTGATGATATAAATCCTGCATCACCTTAAGGACCCTACACTCTGGGAATTATGGTTTCTTCTTTATTCTGGGTCATGCAGGATTTGGATCATCATTCGTACAAACAGTATTCCGTATGATTTCCGGAGTTTAAGCACCGTATAACATACTTCAAACCCCAGTTCTACTTGTTAAGACCCTCTACTAGATGGCAACGCAGATGAAATTTGGGTGTGGACCAGTAGGGGGGTGAGGGTGTCGGGTTCCGTAGCCCAGGATTTTAGAAGGAGATCGAGGTTTGAATAAGGTTTAGGGTTTAGGGTTTAGGGTTTAGGGTTTAGGGTTTAGGGTTTAGGGGGCTTTGGGCCCAAGTTGGGGTCAGGGCTTCAGGGATTTACGACTTAGGGTTGAGTTGAGTGTCTGGCTGAACCCTAAACCCTAAACCTTAAGTCCTCAACCCTATAAGTAACCGGAACTTCGGCGCTTCGGGTCTAATGTAGGGACCTTAATACTTGCAATAAGGGTTTTGGGGGCCCATTATGCTATAGTTATGATTTTAGGGTTTAGGGTTTAGGGTAATAAGGAACCTCCAAAATAGTATTGGTAATTGTTTAGGCCCCTACATTAGGGTTTAGCTAAGCCATAAACCAACCCTAAACCCTAAACCGCCTAAACCCTAAACCCTAAGCCCTAAACCCACATTCCTGAGAGCTGAGGCACCGCGGTCGCGATCACAGCAGAGCCAGGACAGAAGTCTTTTGGGCTTAGTTCCTGGGTTTAGGGTTTAGGGGACTTAACCCTAAACCAAGAAACCTTGAACCCTACACCCTAAACTCTGACGGTAAGATTTCGGGATACTTGGGATGCTTCATATTCCCCTTTTTGGGCTTTGGAGGATCTTGAGGAATCTTTCCCGGATGCTCTAGAGGACCAACCTAGGTTCTATGTTGGTCCAACACTGGCCACCCTAAACCATAAGTAAACCGTAAGGGTAAATCGTAGGTGTTTAGGCCCTTTGGGTTTGAGGGTTAGGGCCTGAGGGCCTTAAGCCTTAAGTAGGGCTTCAGGGAATAGAGGCCAGGAGACTTGGAAAGGTGTGGGGGTCTCGGGGATAAACTGTAGTCTAGATACGGTTGATGTGTTGGTTTCGGGTTTTTTTCGGGGTTAGGGTTTGTTTAGGGTTTGTTAGGGTCTAGGGTTTGTTAGGGTGGTATACTTCCTGCATTACTCATAATTAGGAATATACCATGATTTACATAGCCTAGGGTCCTTAAGGTAACGCAGGCAGGATTTATATCATCAACAGTATGTAGAGATTCTCGAATGCCATACGATCACACATCGTGACCTGTTCACTTAATCCTCGACATCCCCATGCCGTAGGTTTCAACAAACTACCTGATGCTACAGCATCCGAAATCCCGAAGGGCCGCACTAAACCTGGGATTGAACTACACCTAGGATTTGGGTTTCCAGCTGAACACTAGAAGTCTCTAGAACCTAACCCTAAACCCAAAACCCCTAAATCACCTAAGCCTAAACCCCTAAAAAACCTAACCCGAAACCCCTAATTAACCTAACCCTAAACCCCTACTGTAACCGCTACATCCCTAAAACCCCGAAAGCCTGAACCCCAAAGCCTGAACCGAACTCTGACCTCCATGCTAAGTCCTCGACATCCCAATGGTTTAGGGTTTAGGGTTTAGTTTTTAGGGTTTAGAGTTTAGGGTTCAGGGTTCAGGGTTTAGGTTTCCAAGGTTTTCTCAGGCCACAACATCCTAAATCCCTAAATTCGAACCAAACCGCGGAACCCTAAACCCTAACGTCTAAACCTTTAAACCCCTATAACCCCAAACCCCACTTAAGCTGGGATCTATTCCCTTCGCTTTGATCATCACGGCTTAGACTCGAAGAGGAGCCACCGCCGAGCCGTGCCAGTGCGGATACTCCCAGAGGTGGGTCTCTGTTTCTCACTAATGTAGGGGTTTAAATAATTACCAACCCCGAGGGTCCAAAGGTACTACGTTTATGGAATTAGGTCCTGAAAGACCATCCTAAGTATGGCTTCGGGGACTTAATTCCATAATCGTAGTACACAGGGATCCGCTTGGCAATACTGTGTTGGGGGGTTCTTTACTATAGTTACCGTATGATGGGCCCAAAAACCCTCTTCTATTTTCTAAGGTCCCTATATGATTTCTCTCTCCTGTGTCTCGATATTGACTCCTATATACAGACATAGATGCAAACAGAAAACAAACAGCAAATACAAAACAGATGAACCAGTCAAATGTGTGTATGTGTAAACCCTCTTTGTAGTAAAAGTATTTTTGCGTAGCAATTTCTGCTCATGCTTTAGGATTACACTGATGTCTTCTGTTAGAATGTCTCTTCAGAAAGTTGCGCTTTAGGAAGTTTATTTTCTTGTGGTGTGGCTTGGCTTGGTTTGGCTTGGCTCAGCCTGGCTACGGCGAGTAAGAAGCGACGATACTATGTGTACATATATATTTATACATATATATATATATATATGTATCTGTACTTGTAATTTATAACTATGTCTGTATACTGTAAATACACAGATGATTATATAAATACATATATATATATATATACATTCACAATATATACAAAATATATACACATATGTTTGCATTATGCATTATAGAACTATAGAGAGCTATCCCTTCCGAAATCAGCACTTGTGTTGTTACATGCCAGGTTTCGGCGACCCGTGCAAAGATGGGCGGCACTGTGTCGTTCGAGCTGAAGAAGTCGTTCCGGGTGTTCCGCAAAGACAAGCTCGAATCGGCGTCGCTGTCGAGTGTCCAGGACGGCGCCGAGTGCAATTCAGAGAGTACACCGAGGAGTGTGCTCTGCGCTCCCATGAGAAGGCAGAGATAAAAGAAGAGAAGAAGCTCAACAAGCCGAAGTCCACACATGTCTTTGTTGCCAGCGATCCTAAGATGAAGAAGGCGTTGGCTCACGCGCTCAAGTAGGAGTCGCAGGCCTACAGGTGAGTCCTGAAGCCGAACAAGCTGGGAATTCTCCTCGTGTTCTTTCACACTGGGAACCTTGACATCAATGGCCCAAAATTGTAAGGCTGAAGTTTTAGTCCATGATTTGTCTTCTAAATCCGAAAGCCCCCCCCATTGAGGCGGAGCAGGACGGTTCCTTGTTTAGTTTCGTTCCCCATGAAGCGTAGCAGCGACGATTAAATCTGGCTGTAGCGAAGGCAGGCTCTGCATGATTCTCTGAGTCATAAGACGACACTGAGAACCCAAACCCTACAGTAGTCGGGGTTCTAGACTGCGTACGCAAGCAACACCTTCGCAATCCCCAGTGACCCAGTTCAGCGAACACGATGCAGGGAAGCGCAGCAGCAGCGGAAGCAGCCAGGCAACTTGGAATTAACCGAAGCCGCTGAAGGCTCTGCCTAAAGCCCAACCTTAACTCCGATACCCTGAACTCCTGAACTCCCCCAAAAAAACAGCGCGAAGTTTTTAGGGTTTAGGGTTTAGGGTTTAGGCTTGCTGAAAGTGACTGCATTGGTTGATTTGGCTTGGCTTTGGAGAACGACATGCTGCTATCACGTGTTGACTGTCTGTTCGGTGCCTGTACAGAAAAAGCAGAAGCGGTGTAAGTAGCATGTGACATGGTCCAGAAAGGTATGCACTAGAAGAGGAAGAGCAGGTCAGTACATCGAACAGAGCTATGAATGTGTGTATATATCTATCTTTTTATCTATCTATCTATCTATCTCTCTATCTACGTCTCTATACGTGCATGTATGCTCAAGCCGCCATTCTACATATGTACCCACAGCGGCAATTAACACAAATAAGCACGCATGGGCATAATCACATAATTTGTTCAATGCTCTCATGTATGTACATGCTCGTCTGCACGCACGTACACATGTCCTGGCCGGCCCATATTGCTTGTGTATGTGTGTGTGTATGTCTGCGTATGTGTATGTGTATGTGTATGCATGCGTGCATGTATGCATGTGTGTGTGCAGTAATGGATGGATGGACCTCTGTATGTATTGCAATATAGGTGCCTAAATAATCACGTATATTCTTCTAGGGGTTCCTTATTATAAGTATAGTATAATGTACCCCAAAGTTATTAAGGCCCCCATATTATGTATGTACTTGGAGGTTCATGGGTAGTTATAAGTAGGGTTAGATGTCCCCTAATATGGGTTATATAACTATCCATGAACCTCCCCTAAACCCTAAACCCTAAACCCTAAACCCCAGAAGACCGAGAGCTCGAATTACTGTAACTCCCCGCTCCGACCTGAGCCTTTCGATGATGGTAGCGACGGAAGGTCTGACTCGTTACTTAATACTTACAGTAGAAGGGTTTAGGGTTTAGGGTTTAGGGGTTAGGGGAAAGTTGGAACATTAGTGTCCTCATGCCCTTAAGGTAAAGTCTAAGGGATCCTAGCACAAATCCTCCTAAACCTATGTTCCAACTTTCTGGGATTCGCTGTAGATCCCCAATACCCAACCTTTAAACTTTTTGGGTTCTTCTAATTGAGTATTAGTCTGAAAGGTTAACCTTTTATTTCCCTGGCTTTTTGAGGAAGTAAGAATAAGGGACTAGCAAGAAAACAAATAGGATACTATTATGAGACTTATAAGAATACAAATAAGGTAGCGACGATACTTACTACTTACTGTCCCTCTCCCGTTTGGAGTTTTTGCTTACCACACGATATGCGCGCCCATCGATGCTCGGCAAGCAAGATGCCACGCCTTATTCGTCAGGATCACTGGCGCGCCATGCATTCATCCAGCAAGCCCTGATGCCGATAACTTTAGCCTTGAACCCGGTTTAGGGTTTAGGGTTTAGGGTTTAGGGTTTAGTAGTTTGGCAGGCTACCGACTACCGCACCTGTTTCAACTTAAACCCTCAACCCTAAACCCTAACCCTAAACTAAAGATGTCGAAGAACCCACCTCACGAAAGCCTTAAGTTAAAGGTTGCGCGCTAATCAATATGTGTGGTAAGGAAGCAACCATCGCAGTAGAACTTCGGAGCGTGCTCCCGAGGCTCAATTGAATGAAGCCGTCCAGCCACTAACATTATTAGCACGTTCCCAGACCCTAAATCCCTAAACCCGTAAACCCCTAGACCCAAACCCCTAAACCCTAAACCCTAAATCCCTAAACCCCTGACCCTTACCCCCTAAGCCCTAAACCCTTAACACCTAAACCTTAACGCCTAAGCCCTAAACCCCAAACCCTGAACCCCTAAACCCCAAGAAGCGACAGCTCATGAGCCATGGCGGCCAAGAACGAGCCAAAGGTGAAACTCGAGAAGTCGCTCGGCTTTAAGTTTAGGGTTTAGGGTCCTTTGACGGAACTATATATAAAAGTTCCTGTCAAGGGATCTACAAGGGTACCAGAGAAGTATAGGGTTTAGGGTTTAGTCTAGTAGGGTGTGGGCAGTTTAGACCTTGGGAGCTTTCGGTTTCCCTAAACCCTAAACCCTAAACCCTAAACCCTAAACTCTAAACCGGGAGCTTACGGTGTAGGAAGTTTGGTGTTTAGGAAGTCTAGGGTTTCGGGCTTGGGGGTTAAAGGCCTTAAGGGGTTTTGAAAAGTGGTTGTAGGGTTAGGAAGTCAGGAAGTCGACGGTGTAGGGCTTAGGGGTTTAGGGTTTAGGGTTTAGGGGTTTAGGGTTTAGGGATGTGGGTCCCAAGACAGCGATGCCGAACATAGAGTGCCTTAGCTTCTATTGCTTAGCCGTGGATACACGGTGAGGGTCGATGGTGTTAGAGATACTTGCGGCTTAAGGCTCATCTACTTTCGGTTTGTTGGCTGCCCTAGTAAGGATCTTACTATTTGAAATATTTGGGGACCCGTGCAGGGACAAGACCCTGCCTCCAGTCGTCTTCTATCCTGCCAAGGTTCATGATGGTAGTTTCTCTCAATTAGGGTCCCTTTTAGGGGTCCTTCTCCCTAAACCCTAAACCCTAAACCCTAAACCCCTAAACCCTAAACCCTAAACCCTAAAACCTATAGAATTTGGGGGACCTAAAAAGGGACCCGAATTGAGATAACTTCCTAGAAAGTTCAGTCTATCGATGTGGTGTTCAGAAAAAGGCTGAGGTTTCTGTAAGAACCCTCAACCCGAAACCCCTACACCCTAAACCCTGCGGTTGATGATGTAAATCCTGCATGACCCATAATAAAGAATATACCATAACTCCCATAGTTTAGGGCCCAGAAGGTAATTCAGAGTTTAGATCGTCAGCAGTAGTTTAAGGCGAGTTCGCTTGAATTCGGTCTTCACACCCAATAGTTTTCAATTCTACAGCCTCAGCCGCGCAGTTTGACGTTAAGCCGCTAAACCAAGCAGCCCTAAACCCACATTCCAAGGCCCTGAACCCGAAACCCCACACCAAGCAGCCCTAAACCCACATCCTAAGGCCCTTAAGCCTCAACCCTTAATCCTAAACCCTAAAAACCCTCATGAAACCCTAAAACACAGACAGCCATAGGCTATAGAGTTTCCCCCCACACTAAGCCAGAAATCCCTAAACCCGTAAACCCCAAACCCTGAACCCTAAACCCTGAACCCAGAAAGTCTGCCAGGATAAAGCGCGAGCTGAAGACAGAACTCAAGCATGAGACCAAGCAAGAAGCAAAGAAAGAGGCGAAGCATGAGGCGGCCTTGTAGGTGATGGTTTAGGGTTTAGGGGTTTAGGAGTTTAGGGTTTGGGGCTTTAGGGGTTTGGGGTTTAGGGTTTAGGGTTTAGGGTTGATGATATAAATCCTGCATTACTTTAAAGGACCCTTAACTATGGGAGTTACGGTATATTCCTTATTATGGGTAATGTAGGGTTTATGTCATCAACAGTAGGGTTTAGGGTGTAGGGGTTCCAGGGTTTCGGGTTCAGGGGGGTTTAGGGTTTACCCTAAACCCTAAACCCTAAACCCTAAACCCTAAACCCTACTTTTAGGCTTGTTCGGGGTTTAATAAGTTACTGCTCGATGGCTCCAGGGTTGTAGGGTTTAGGTGTTAGGGGCCTTAGGGTTGAGGTTTCAGGGTTTAGGGTTTAGGGTTTAGGGTTTAGGGTTTAGGGTTTAGGGTTTAGGGTTTAGGGTTGAGGTTTCAGGGTTTAGGGTACAAGGAAGTTTTCGACTTTGGGGTTTTAGGGTTTAGGGCCCAGGAAGTTTTCGACTTTGGGGTTTTAGGGTTTAAGGCCAAGGAAGTTTTCGACTTTGGGGTTTTAGGGTTTAGGGCCAGGAAGTTTTCGACTTTGGGGTTTTAGGTTTTAGGGTACAAGGAAGTTTTCGACTTTGGGGTTTTAGGGTTTAAGGCCAAGGAAGTTTTCGACTTTGGGG
>CAJNDV010036521.1:0-21567 GCA_905221635.1 Symbiodinium sp. CCMP2456
GGGCCTTGCGTTCTGCCGATTTCGACTTTGCAGGAAGGGGAAGCACGGTCACGGGGACTGTCCTGTTGGAGATTTAGAAAATCGATGAACTTGCCAGATTTTCTTGTGCTTTTCGTTGTGGTTCATCTTGTGGTCACTGTTAATGGGGCGGGGCAGCACCCAAGATATGTTTCCAAGAGGCTGGTGAACCAGTTATTGCCCTGTACCGCTTGATGTTGTTTGGTAGCGTTCTGTCGTGAGTTTTAAGTCTTTGGGGGTCTGCTGGGGCTCGGGAGATTGGGCGATTTGGTTGTGTGGCTGAGCGGTAGGTGCTAGCAGGCTTTCCAAAAGTCACAGGGGTTTTAGTGGATTTCTTGAACACCAAAAACCCTATACCAGTAGCTAAACAGATTCGATGGTATCCAACTTGGGGGGCTGATTCTTGTGGCTGTTGGGCCCTACTAGAGTTCAACCGTTTAGGGTTGAGGGTTCGATGTGATTGGACCCCAAGGGTCACAAGTACCTACGTTACGTAGTAAGGTTACCAAGGGCTCCTTTGAGGGTCACTGACAGGGTTTGGGGTTTGGGGTGTACTCAACGAATCCGAAGTACCAATTATAGTACAATATAAAATCTGCCTAGGGCCTACGAAACCCACCGAATTTAGGGATCCTTAGTTACTATGACATATACAAGTTAAGTCCTTCAGAAGGGGTAGGTTCGTAAGTGCCCACGGGCTTATAACTGCATCATCGGCTGTTTAAGCGGGTTCAAGGGTGTGTTTAGGTGGTTCAAATTTAAGTAGCCCGGGCTCCTGAATGTATAAAACTTCGTCTAATCACTCAGGCTTTATCCCCCCAAATCTTAGCACACAAGCCTGTTAAACCCTGGTAGATTTTGTTTACCGAGGGTTTGCATGTTCGCCCCCCGAAGTCCCTACCATCAACCCACGCTATGCTACTTGAGCGTGTTTTTTGAACCACAAGCCCAACGCTTTTCACTTTAGGATCATGGAAGAGGCACTTCAGGAACTCCCAGTTCTGAGCCCGTTCCGTTTTGGGTTTGGGATTTATGTTTTAGGGAGGCTCGTGGGCAGTTACAGCAACACACATAAAGTGGGAGGGGACCTGGTAAGTACGGCTAACCCCATTGCCTTTAGGGGCTTGTTGGGTTTAGGGCTTGGTAGTTTTTTTTGGAGTCTCTCTATATTGTTTCCCGACAACCCTAAACCCTAACTAAACCCGAACTGTTATAGTGTCTATGTCTCCCGGCAGCACATTCTTCGGTCTTTGAGCGGAGTTTACAGGGCTTGACAAGGGTTGACGGCGATTCTTGTAGGGTTTCAATAGGTTTGTACAGGGTTTCGGGTTAGGGTTTAGGGTTCCCAGGTATAGGCCCTTCATCAATAAAGCCCGTTAGGGACTGTGAAAGAAAGGGGGGTTTATGTGTCAAGGGTCTGATGTAGGAATCTGATTAAGATATGAAGGTAAAACTATAGTAAAGTATTACTATGCCATATCATGGTTATACTATCATATTTCCCCCAAGCCTATGTCAAATCATTAAGGCCCCAATGGTCGAGACCCTTTACCCAGTACCGCACTGGGAGCATGTATTGGGGTTTCGGGTTTAGGGTGTAGGGCTTAGGATGTACACTTTCGGGATTATGGTGGTTGCATTGCTGTTTAAGCGAACTCGAAGTGGCCAATCTTTCGTCGGCAAATCGACAGCTGGAGCGGTAACCAGAGCACCCGTTATCTAACAAGATACGCACTTTAGACCCTATGGGACATGTTAGTCGACAACTGAGGTTCAGATTGTCTGCACTTTTTCCCCACGCTTCCTTCCTCTCATGCCGTCGCCCAAAACTGCTCCCAACTACGTAGTAGCACGCCCGTTTGCCGAAAGGGTCTCCTCCTGTATATGTTGGGGAAGGGGGGATTGTGTAGAATTCTACGTTCGGTGCTCTTCGCACCCGTACACCTCGGCCTGTAGACAACCCAGGGTCTCCAAAATCCTTAAGATTAAGGAATATACACAGATTCTGATTAGGGTTCCTTCTATAATTTAGGGTATATTCCACAATTTAGTGGAGCCTCTGGGAATAGTGCTCGTACCAGAACAAGACAGCCGGAGAGCTGCAGCCCTATCGTCACACCAGGAAACATTCCCGAACGGCAAGAAAGAATGCTTTAGCAAGCATTTCAAGCTTGCGCGAAACTCACGACTGCTGGCAGAGAAATGATGGAGCGAGTTTGTGATCGAATTGGAATCCAAGAGGTATAGCCGTATAGCGTATAGCATCCAAGTTTGCAACGTCAGAAGTCCCGAATCGGGGCATTTTACCAGTCAAGTTTTGCGTCCAAGTTCTCCCCATCGTAGGTGAGCTTCAACTCTCTCATGTGTTTGACGCTATGAGTGTAGGTTGCTGTGGGGATACAAGCGATACAACGCAGCATCTTGGATGTCAAACCTGGTTTATCTGCTATACAGGTGCCGTAGTCAGGCGCTTACAGATCGTTACCTCAGCCCTATGCGCGGTTCGTCTGGTGGGGCCTTGTCTTTGCTCCTGGGACAGACAGCTCTGCATCAAGACCGCTCAATCAAGTGTTTTGGAGCCATCTTGGCCGAGAGTTAGAGACGATTCCTGCGTTTATGGTTGAGTTGCGACCCAATTATTTCGTTTGAAACGTCATGAGCTTTTGCGTTGCCCGAGCGGCCGTGACGGACCAGTTCAGGAGCATTCACCGAAACGCTGAAGCATTAAACTTCAAACCTTTATCAACCCTTATCAGCCTTATCAATCACTTAGGGGATAGTCAGGGAGCCTCAAAAAGAACCTTACCGGGAGCCCCACAAAGAGTCCTACACAAACCCTGATAAGACAACACGAACATCAAACCTTCCTCCTCGAGGCCCAGACTCGCAGCACTGCCGCCACCAGCGCGGCTTCGACGACCCAGGAAGTTTCCAAATACACGGTTGCATGCTATGTGCGCTTCAATGTTGGAAGGTGACTAGTTGCACGTGTTTCGTTTGAAGTACCAGAGCCTTGCACGGGTCGTAAGGATCGGAGGCGGTGTGTAAATTTCAATTTCCGCAGTCTCGTGACCACTTTTTAACAACATTTCGAATTTCTATCGCTAACATTCCTACCGCCAGCTACCCTCAGTCCAAAACCCCGTCCGACAACCTTAACCCGAGATGCTACAATACAACCTGCATCGAAGATACGCCGAACCCTTCCATCGCCACTCTGCGCTTTCCCGAAAATTTTCGAGTGAGCAACGCCACGAATCTTGAACCATAGACACTGACCGTAAACCCTAAACTCTACCGCTATCCGAAGCTGGAAAGCTTCACAATCCTAACATCGCCCAGGTTCTGAAGACCCAACAACGAAGCTTGACTTCCCACCCAAGGTCAGACGCGGTAACCCCAAGCCCCAGTTCTAAAGCTTACTTTGAACCCGATAATCCTGAGAGCAGACTCTGCCAGATTGAAGCCAAATACTGCCCGTTGTAAACCCTAAACTCCTAAACCCGAAAAGCCTACCGGAATTCGGTGCAGGCCAGCCAGCTGCACATGGCAGCAGCTGGTGGCAGCGCCGCGGTCATGGGTGCAGTAACCCGGTCGCTTCTTGTAGGGCATGGGGTTTAGAGGTTTGGGATTTAGAGTTTGTGGGGTGTTCGGGTGCAGGGGTTTAGAGGGTTCAGGAGTGGGTGTGTGTTGTGTTGGCTAGGTTTAAGGATCTGTACAAACACGCAGTAAAAACTCAGAGCCTGAATTTGCCTCGAATCTTATACCCTGTAACTTATATAACCGTAAACCCTAAATCCCAAACCCTCCCCCTACGACCTGAACGTCTTCTAGTCTACCTTGCTGAACCCTGAGCGGGAGTGCTGCAGATGCAGGTTGCAAACCCACATTGAATCCTCTCCCAGACAGCTGTAAACCCTCTTCCGATAAAATAATATAAGCTTTAGAGAACCCTCGCAAACACGTACAGATGCCATCAAAGACCCACAAGAAGCGTACAAAATCCGAGGCACCATTGACATGAACCCTAAACAAGCACATCCGCCTCCCTCCCCCACAAAGCAAGTGTGTGTATAGATAGAGCGGACGGTAGATAGATCGTCAGCGAGTGGTAGATAGGGAGATAGAGAGATGGAGAGAAAGAGAGAGGGAGAGAGAGATAGGCAGACAGAGAGACAGAAAGAGAGAGAGAGAGAGAGACAGAGAAATGGAGCGATAGAGCGATGGAGAAAGACAGAGATCGGAAGCTCGATTGATAGATAGATAGATAGCTAGATAGATAGACAGCTAGATATAGATAGATAGTTAGGTTGGAGGAAAATAGATAGTTAGGTTTAATTATTGCAGTATTCGTATTGAACTTCTTGCAGGTGTAGTATTCATCAGCCGTCATCATCATCACACCCATAATCATCATCGCCATCATCAACATCATGAGGAGCCCCGTCCAGCATCAGGTGGCAGCCCTCGGGCCTCGACGTGCAGCCAAGCGCAGCCGCCAAACAGTGGCCACGCGCGCAGCGAATCAGGTGGGGGGGTCTGCAGTAGGGTTGGGTTTACATAGGCTTCTTTAAGTTCTCAGGGTGCCTTGCAACGAGGTGACTCTTCGTTACCAACAGGGTCCAAATCCCGATCTGAAGTATATTCGTGGTTCTCTAACTTAGCATCCGTTTTTTAGGAACCGGCAGCTGTATAAAAAGGATCCTAAAGGGACACTAATTTGGAGAAGCCCTCATATGTTTAGGGCCGTTATTCCAGGGTATCGTATGGAGGTTGAAGCCAGGTAGGTTTTTGTTTTAGGCTCCAAAGGGTCTAAGTACCACTGTGTATGCACTTGTAGGGAAACGTGTCGACTGTCTTGGTACATCCGTGAGCAGGGTTCTACTGCCGACAGCAGACATTGCTATCTGTTTCACTTGATTTGCTGTGTTTTTGTCTGCTGCCCTCTGTTATTATAAGGCTCGGTGTGGCAGCATCAAGGTTAAGGGTTCAGCGTCTGGGGTTTAGTAGGCTCGTGGTTTAGGCCCCAAAAGGGAAACCGCTCGTACGGGTCCGCACGGCTAACGAAAGTTATTCTCGAATCCTAAATATCTACTATATCTACTATAGTATAGTATTCCAGTTAGATGTTAGTGTAACAGTATATTCCCCAAACGAGAGCCGCATTCTAACAAGTAAACCTCTTGAGGTCCCTGTACGGAACCCAACAAATCCCTTAACAACCTAATATGCACGGACACGGACAGCCATTGACGGACATGAGGATTTGAAATGTCAGCAGTGCATCCAAAAGCCTTGCACCGCACACCCAGCACAATAACACCAGCTGACCCTGAAACCTGAAACCCTATGGCCCCAATTTCGCTGACCCTATACCCGTTTCTAGCTTGGAAACGAGTAAACGAGACGAGAAGCAGAATCCCCCAACAACTGTAAATCCTAACCACCAGCCCCTCCCCGACCATAGCCAATCTGAATCCCGAAAGGAAGACTCCTTCAGAAGCCCCTATTAAAGCAAACCTTAAGGAAGCCTTCCAACCTAATAAGACTCCCCAAACCCCAAACCCGTCACCGACACTGCCCACAGACTTCTAGCGCTCCTTTAGAATGCATATAGATCCCTTGAGCGGAACCCTAAGCCCGAAGCCCTAAACCGCTATGCGGCCAAACCCTATACGCTAAACCCTTATAACCCAATGCCCCAAACCGCAAACCCGAAACCCACTTTCTCAAAACCCTAAACCCTAAACCAAAAGCCCTTACCCCCAAACCCTAAACCAAATCCTAATCCCTAAACCCTAGACCCCACAAAGAGACCCTTCCCCCGCCAAGGAGTCTCCCGAAGGACTCTCGGAGCTCGTGGGTTTGGCAGAGCAGCTCACCGGTTGCAGCGGGATTTGTTTCTTGGGGTTGAGGGGTTTGGGGTTTAATGGTCTAGGGTTTGGGGGGTGTTTGCGCTTTTTAATGGCTACTGGTTTAGGGTCTTATGGTGTAAGGTGTAGGGGTTTAGGATTTAGTTTATACATAAGCCGACGAACAGATGAGCATATATATATATATATATACACACGACAGAAAAGGAAATTTCCCCAGATAGCTTTAGCTGTCAGGGGTTCTAGCTAAATAATGAGCCCGCTGTTTCCACCGCCTCCCGGCATGCAGTCGGCATGCAGTGGGGCGCGCCGCGTCCACCGCCGGCAAAGGGGGTGCAGCGGCATGCAGTCGGCATGCAGGGATGCAGGTGGCACGGCCAAGGGGGTGCAGCGGCCTGCAGCCGGCATGCAGGTGGGGCGGGCCGTGTCTGCCGACGGCGAAGGGGGTGCAGCGGTATGCAGTCGGCAGAACCAGGCGGCATGCAGGTGAGGCGAGTGCAGTCGGCATATGTCGGCATGCAGGCGGCATGCAGGTGAGGTGCGTCCGGGGCGCAGCGACATGCAGTCGGTGCGCGGCGCCGGCACATGCCGGGTCCAAAATACACTCTTGGACCCCCCAAATTGCCAACGAAATCACACCAAATTTGGTCGATGTTTCTGGGCGAGTTTTGGGGATTGATTTCTCGGCTTGAAAACTAGCCGAGCCAGCGTCAGCATCAAGTGCACAAGGCCCAAGCCTCTGAAGTTCAAACACCCACAAGCCTTAAACAAAGCCTAGACTCTAAACCTTAAACTCTAAATCTTCGTCACCCCGCATATATAACCCGAAACTGTATCAGCCTCAAACCCTAAACTTTGTCCCGCAAGCCTGCAACACTGATGTTCACATCTCCGAGGCTCGTTCATCGGCCAAGGCCGCAGCAGCTCTCCCTCTTGGTGCAGCAGCTGCAGGCTCCATATCAGGGTTAACGGCAGTAACCTCTCATCTGTCATTTTCAACGTTACAGCCTCTACCTCCTGGACCATACCACGGGTTCTAGCCGCTTCTAGCCTATGGATACGAGGCCATACCACTTTGGCTCTGCAGGAACCTTTACTTCACGTCCTAAAGTCCATAGACCCAACCCAAAGGGCCCCAGGTATTGTTCTGTGGGATACTTACCCAAATCATAGCAGTAATTCCTGCTATACAAACGTTACATTCTACGATATAGGTACTTCGCACCCTTCGGGCAACAAATCCTCGATCCCTACAGCCTATGGCCTGAAGTCTCTTTCTTGGAACCTGGGCCCTATACTTTCTCCGGTCAGCTTTGAATCAAAGGCCTGAGCCCCGAAATCCTGCGGGCGTTTAGGTTTTGGACGAAACCCGCTAACCTAAACGGTTGCAAATTGGCCCTGATTCCTAACTAGACCCCCCCACCTGCCCTCCAATATACAGCAGATACTCACTATCAACAATCAATGACCGTAGGTATTTGGGCGGTCCTGCGTAACCCTCCCCAAACCCTAAACCCGATGTAACTAGCCTTAATCCCTAAACCTTAACCCCTAGACCCTAAACCCTAAACATTAAACCCTGAACCCCTAACCCCTAAAGAACCCAAAAGTCTATAACAAACCCCTAAAACCTTAAACTCCTAAACCCACTCCAACTTACAGCCCCCCTGAAGGCGTTTGCCTCCGCAGAACTGCGGCGTGGCGCCGCACTTTCGGCCCCTGCAGCCAGGGCCTTCGAAGAGGCAGCAGTTCGGGTTTGCCTTAATGCCTTCAGCTACCAAAGGGTTCTTTTAAGGGTCCTATGGAGTTCTATAATAGGGTCCCCTTTAAGGTTACAATAGGGTTCGCTCACAGGGTCCCCTTCAAGGTTTCCTTTAAAGGGGTACTACATATAGCGAAACCTAACACTACGCAGGTTATCGTAGATAGCGAGTGGGAGAACTTTAAACTTCTTGGCCTTCCATATTTGTTCTATGATGGAAAGTTTAAGCTTTGTTAGGGTTTTAGGTTTCATGGTTAACTTGCATTTGCGCAGGCTCCTACTCTAAATCATGTAATATGGAGTTTAGAGGGACCATACAAACAGTATATGGTGGCTTAAGGTTTTGTTAAGGGTTGGTCGCCCAGCAAGTAGTCCCCTTGTGCCGCACTACTGAATACTAGGAACACAAGCATAGGCGGGGATGAATTTGGATGAATCATGTTTGATTTTGGGTTATGGCTTGATCTTCCAAGCAAAATCCAGAAGCCTCCATCTCTGCACCCCAGACCCAAAGCCTGAAGCCACAAACCAGAAGCATTCTAGTCCAGCGAAAGCCGAGGTCTCCATTAGTTAGAGTTTTAGGTTAGACATGTTTGTGTGGATTCAGAGGAGGATATCATGTCTCGGATTTGGGGCTTGGACCTTACGGTCGCGCCATGTGGCAGTTTGCCTTGCTATGTTTTTGCGCGAGTACAATGAAGCAACTCATAACTATGGTTGCACCAGCACAGCATCACAGCATCGCGAGCATCATTGGGTAGTGGCTTCTCATGCGATGGCTCCGTGATTTTGTGAGGGAAAGTTCAAAGGTAGGGTTGGTCGTGAAGTTTTACAGTCACAAAGAGACGTCCTTCACCGTAGTTGGGCCGTACGGTCAACTTACAGCAGCCGCAGCTGTTCGAATGTTTAATGTTTTGGAATCAGAAACACCTAAAGCATCCTTAAGCGACTCCTCAAAGCTCAGTCTCGGTCTTGAGCCGTGACCCAAACCCTAAGCCCTGAACCCCTAAGCCCTAAACCGCTGAATTCTAGACCCAGTTCACATTCCAGCCTTCCAAATTCATAGTCTCAAGCCTCAAGTTGCTGCGACTTCACACACCTGGTAGCGTTTTGTAAACCTGGGCTTTCAAACGGCACAAGCTCTAAGATGTAGAGAACTACAGACCATAAATAGCCCCACACCCCAGACCCTAAACCCCAAACCCTAACACCTAGCCCAAACCCCTAAACCCTAAACCCTACACCCCAAACCGCAGCCCCTCAACCCTCAAACGTAACCCTTCCGCTCCGACACTGTCAGCAGCAGGTAGTACACGGTGCCAATGAGGCGCTGGTCAGCAGTGCCGACAAGCAGCCACTGAGACGGAGGGGAATCAGCCGGTGTTCTCGTAAGCTAACACTTCAAGCCCCCATAAACTCTGTAAATCCTGAAGTCCTTTAAACCCGTGAAAACAGCAGTGGGTTGGTTCTCTGTTGCCGCTGGCGGCCTCGATTATAAATCCGATGCCATAGTTCTTCAGCCCCTACCGACATTCACAGAATCTTTTCTGCAAGTAGTTACTGCACTCCAAACCTCCCCCCATGTCCTGAACATAAGATACCCAGATGCCAATTATAGTTATTCAGGCCCCTTTGTTTACCACTTGGTATCCCTGAAATGCAACCCCTTACAACACCTGGAACAGGAACACCCGAGCCCAGCACTTCGATCCCCAAGTCCGCTCTTGTCTACGCCAGTTGTACCCGATGATTAAGACCCCTATGGAAGGTGCCTGGGGTGTGTGATCATATTTATTGGGGTTCTATCAAGCCAGAGGTCATCCATCATCAGGAGTATACCATATTTCGCGCAGCTTCGTGCATTTCCGGTCGAGCATGATTCTGTCCATCAGCAGTATGTGAAGTATGAAGGGCACGACGAGTCCTCCAGTGAGGAAGACCCGGCATGGATGCGAAGCTACGCCAAACTCCGAAGAGAAGGACCGAAGGAACCAGAACTTCAGGGCGACATTTCTGCCAGAGAGGGCCAGGCAAGCCGCCTGGTACATCGACTCCCGGAGCGATGTCGGTGCTGACATGCAGCACAGGTCTGAGCTGAGGGGTGCCGGCCACGACCCAGTGCATCAAGATAGACAGTAGTGCTCGTCCGGGCTTCATCCTGAAAGTCTCCCTTCAAGGAGATTTACCAAAAGCGTCTGGAAGCCCGCCAGAACGCGAGGAGTGACCAACAAGAAGATGCTTGTGGACCATGGAGAAGTTTGCCAGACATTGAAGCCTTGCTCAAACTGGGTCAGAGCAACCAAAGGCCACACCGCCTTTCTGAGGTCGCAACACCTCGGGCAGAGTCGAATTCCCACTTCCATCAAAGGTAGAGTCGTCGACACCCGTATGATCCCAGTTTACCTGTACGACCTAGGTACCTCCGCGCTGAAAAAGCCACAGTAGATTCCCGAGGCATGCCATAAACGTCAAAGCCGCATGCTACTTATACTACTGCAGGATTCCCTACCGCAGGGGCTGGCGAGTACCGGATGCTCTTCTTTACTTTCCAAACACTCGTATCCAAACAGTTCAAACTGCTGTTCCAATCCATGACGGCTCCGCACAATCAGCCTATGCACCACGTCGTCTGCTCGCTAGAACACAAAGATGTATTCAAGTATAGCAAGTCCAAGATGTGACGACATCCTGACTAGTTCGACCATTTTCCCGCCAGGCGAACACGGACATGGGAAGGACTGTCCAGGCTTTGGCACAGCTTTGACACGATTAGCGAAAGCACATCTATCCCAAAGGGTCCAAGTACTAATATGGTAGCTACTTTGCAGGTATTTGGGCCCCCCAAAGTATATACTATACTACAACTTGGACCCTTTGGGTATTCAATTCTGAATCTATAGCAGTCCCAGCCCTGAGCCTGGAACCCCCGGCGGCACCAAAGACATCGGGGTCGGAAGACATGCATTAAAACATACTATCTAGGGGTATCTAGGAGTTCTTTAAGGGTTCTGTGTAAGGGTTTAGGGAAGAAGTGTCCAGGAGCAAGGAGTATTAAAGATATTCCCATACATGTCTTATGTGAGAACATCATCAACATATTATATCCCCGAAGCTTATGCTCCAGTGATTAAGGCCCTTAGGGTTTGAGGGTAAGAACCCCATGGTGTGACCGACGGCCCTGTTGCGTACTTTATTTAGGGTACTGCATAATGTAAGAAGCCCTAAAGCCCAAACCCTAATCACCGCCAAGTCCCCAAGCCCTAAACCCCCCAACTCTAAAACCCCTTCTTTGCAAAACGCTGAACCCTAGAAACCCTATAAACCCTAGAAACCCTATAAACCCTGAACCCTAGAAGCCCTAAGCCCATCCAAACCCTAAGCGGGAAAATTCTAGCAACCTCTATGCCTCAAGCCCTACACCCTACAAACCCAATGAGCCCTGAACCCCTCCGGAAGCCACAAACCCTAAAACAAACACAAAACCCTTCAAGAGCACCGCCTCTTGAACAGCGCCGAGGCTGAAATGGGCTGCCGGCGCTGCAGCGTCGCTGCTGCCGCCTGGCCTTCTGGGCCTTGGGGGGTTTAGAGGTTACGGTTTAGGGTTTAAGGGTTTGCGGTTTAGGACAACTTATAGGCATTAGGGTTCATATCTGGGCCTCCCTGTAGCCCAAAACCTTACAGGGAGGCGGGAGCGTTGCATACAGCATCTCAGGGATTGGGTCCCAAAGTTTACGGGTTTGGGTTTCTTAGTGGTTACGTTTCATGTTTCCGGGATTCAGATTTTGGGACTTAGGGTGCCTAGGGTTGGGTGTCATAGTTTAGGGCTACAGGCCCAGGTCTAGACTGACACAGTAACTATGGGCTTTCTTCTCGGGCATCGATGATAAGAGCTGGAGGTTGTGGATGTCTTTGGGTTTGTGTCTTGTCATTTAAGTGTTATACCGTCACACCCTTAAACCCGAGAGCTAAATTCTTTGTCCGATGTGATCCGCAAAACCCCTCGACATGTAATTTAGACGAACACGTTTCATGCTTTCAAACTTGACATGAATCCGTGTGGGGTTTCCAGAAAGGTGCCTGTGGGTTCAGTGCTCGGGTCTCAGATTTAGGACACAGGCTTTAAGATGGGGCCATGGTCGATAAACAAAAGCCCTCTGCCCCCGGAGTTTCAAAAGCAGCTCTTCAGTCAAAGTTTCTTCAAACCCTAAGCCCTAAGCCTGACCCTTATCCCCTAAAACCTTGGTCTCCCAGAGACTGCAAAGACCTTCAATTAAGGAATGTGCTTTGATTACTATTAGGTTTGGAGCCTCTAGTCTAGACCTCCCAAATCCTAGATCCGATAGAGCAAAAATAGGGAGACCAGGCTAGAGACCAACTAAGCTTATGTGGTTCTGTTGGATGCGAGCCTGTGCAAAAGCGGGTTATGCTGGATTGTCATGGGATATCCGGTAGTATGTCCTATAAGATTTATGACACAGTCCAAACCTTAAACGCCTCATAAACTATGAGCCCTTTCAGGGCCCGAAGCACAAACACCACAGGCTTGGGAATACCTGTGAGCCCTCAACCCTATAAACCCTGCGAGCCGAAACCCTAAAGCCTTAACCCTCAACCCTGAACCCTAAAAGAGTGTGCCTTCAGGCTGACAGTCAGCGTTACCCTGCAGCCTGCCTTTGCAGCGGATGTAGTCCCTATGGCTGCCCAAAGTTCAGTTGTTCGGGTCCGGGATTATTGCTCGAGGTTTTCGAGGTCTCCTACAATGATGGACTAGGTCTCCCAGTCGGTCCTTTTTACCCGCGATCCTCTCCTGGACTAAGAGGTTTGGGCTTCAGGGTTTGGGGTTGTAGGCCTTTAGAGGGCTTCTTAGTAGCTGAGCAGGTAGCCTTGAAGGTTTTAGGGGTTCATCTAAGCCTACCATATTGCAAAGGCTAGCCTTTTTTGGGCTAGGCTTCTCAGCCCTGAATGTCAGAGGGCCTATAAGGTTCATAGGGTTTAGGGTTTAGGGTTTAAGGTTTGAGAGGTTTACTAAACCTTCTATATGAGGCCTCAACTTGTAGTTTACAAGGCTAGGGCCGGAAATCTGGTTGCCAGCACCCGCGCGCTGGCACCATCTCGTCTTCATAGCACGCAAGAGCACATAGCATGGGGGCCTTAGGGTAGATTATACTATGTTCATAATAAGAAGTCCGAAGGAAGAAGACTTGTAATTCCTCAGGCTTCCATTATATAGTCTCCAGTGTAAAATTTGGGTTAGCCAATGCTTATAGTCAGGATCCTAAACTGGTTAACCAAACAAAGGAATTACAAGGGAGACTCTAGGTGATAAGCCATGTTTACAGTATACAGAGGGAATACGAATTCGAGGAATCTGTACATATCAGTATTCGTAGATAGGTGATAAGAGAACGTTCCCAACCCAAAACCCTAAACCTAAACCTTGAAGCAACCCGCCAGCGAAGCAGCCCTTGAGAGATCCTAAGAAGTTCTGGCCAGCCATGCTTTTCCAAGAGAAATCGAGTACAGAGGTACATAGAGTGACAGGATACGTTTGGTAGTCTGTACCTAGAAACAGGAATGCACCCAGCACATACTTTGCATATTTCTCTCGCATGTACGCCCGAAGGATAGCAGGATTCATCACGAACGGATTTATGAAAGCAACAGGAAATTCATGTAACCCCAATTAAGCCGTAATTCCTATTGATAGTATCAACTGACACAAGGTCAATTACTCCGATTTCATGGAGTCCGTCAACCGCGGAGATGTCGAGATGGTGCGCGTCCAGGCCAGTGTCTTCTTGCAGTTTGATTCTTTGTTTCCCTGACGGTGCAAATGACTCAATAACTAGGTACCGGGGTTGTGGATCGTAGGTATGTAGGGTTTTTTGATGATCAATAGGTACTTGGCCCGTTACCGTTTCGCGCATTTGTGTTGGTGTAGTTTCAGTTAGGGTCGCAAAAGACCATATATCACATCCTGACGAAAACCTGAACCGTTTATACGGGTCAAAGCGTTCAGAAACTATATACTTTGGGTCCCAACACCAAGTGCATTCATGAACAGAAGAGCCCAGGAAGCCCAATGTCACCACGGGTCTTGTAAACATAGTCAAACTCCCCCATGCAACGTGCCAAGTCTTCAACAGTTAACAGGCACATCGAGCTCTCTGAAGGCCACACTGCCGCCCTGAGTCTCCTGAACCTCCAAGTGAGCAAGTAGGCCTTTGGGTTCTGGGATATCTATAGCACTTCGGGGATCATTCTCCTTAACAGATCCTTTAAGGGTTCCCTTAAGAGGTCCTATATATATAAGGGATCCTGTAGGGGTCCCTTAAGGTATCTATATGGGTTCATTTATATATGGGTTGTGACTTCTTTTGAGATCAGGCAATAGGATGCGGGCACTACGGCCTCTGTCTGTTGATGAATGCAAGCAGTCGAGGACGATCAGCTCTCCGCGCAGTACACCACAAAGGACCACCTGCCTGGAAGCAGGGTATTTCAGAGAATAGGGAGCCAAACAGAAACCACTGTAAATAGCAGGATCCGTATTGTACGGACTCCTTGAGACCTAAAACCTGAGCGCTGCACTTTCTACTCCCAGCCGGTGGTCCCCTTCTAGTTTGGCGTTTGGGGTTACATTTTGGATGTTCAGGGTTGAGTACAGTAAGGCTCGGGGTACTTAGTGTAGTGGTTTTCAGGGTGAGCAGAGATAGCACATGACAGTTTCAATGATTGTGAGAGTTGCTCAAATCCGATATGTGGGCGGGCTTTTGCAAGCGTTTCTCTCTATCGCATGCTTGGGGTTGGGACGATTATAAGGTCGGACCACCACTGGTAGAATTGCGAGCCTGGCTGTGGTGAGCAGCACACTGCTTCAATGTAATGCCCACGGGTTTTCACTCCCGCACAGTTCATAGATTCGTTTCATGTTGACCACCTCATCGATGGTATAGCAGATGAAGTGCCTTGGCCACGTGGTTTGAGCCTCCACAAAGGTTTGGTAGGAGGCTAGGGGTCTGCTTGCAAATTGTTTCTTTCAGGTGGTTGAGCACCCAATGTTTAAACATTGCGGTTTGAAGGCTTGGTTTAAACCGTTAAAACATTTCTGCGAACAGGAGCCCTTATGTTGAAGCCGTTTCGCGCTTAAGGACCTGAACCGTTTGGACACTTTTTGCCTCGCCCAACCCGATATGCAAGCGCTGAAGAGCAGCTATCGCCGCGCTTCTTCCACACTTTGGGAGCCTGTGGCTGCTGTGGCTGCCACAGGCTCCCAAAGGGCGGAAGAAGCGTGGCGAAAGCTCCTCTTCAGCGGTTGCCAGCTGACTTGCGTACTTCCAGGTCTCGACGAGATATAATTTGGTGTCATGACTCATTCTGGTTGCCAGCATTGCGGTTCATTATATATGACTCCCAAACACCACCAGCGCCACCACTCCAATGGCACAAGGAACTAACTTTGGGGCCATCACGCCGGTTTGGGACACGCTCGTCCAAAATTTCTGGACGAGCGTGTCCCAAAATCAATGTCCACCCTGAGAGACCTTCGGCACGTACCTGGGAGTCGCCTCCGTGACATCAGCGATGATCTGCTTGCAGCTTTTGTCAGTCCGCGTACCCAAATCAACCCCGAAGCCTCGAGGAGCAGGAGGAGCCGTTCTCTTTCCGCTTATGGGGAAGTCACCGCTACTGTCGTGGGCCAGGCTCCTGGTGATTTTGAGGTTCAACCCAGGATCTGGGGTGAACCTGAAAAGAATCAGGAGCCGGATTGTTCGGCTGTCTTCCGGGTGCAAAGTATCACGGGACTAAGACCAGCTACATGAACTACATCAGGATGACTGAGCGACGCACCTTCACCGTCTTGTGCGCGGACAAGAGCGCTTCGATCTGCCCTCATTGCCAAGGCCAAGCGCCTAAGCTGCTTCACGCCGGCTCGGAAACATGCCGCGCGACTTCACTACGGAAGATGCGGAGAGATTTTATCCGGACCAGCGTGCGCCCGTGCTCTACGGACAACCCCAAGGGTGAGAGCGGGTTCGAAGCTGTCAGCCTTCGAGGATCAGTAGCGTCAGCTAGATGTGCTCCGCAGTGAACGGGAAGCCCTCAGCCACCATAGAGTAGGCCTTGATTGAGGAAGCCTCATAATTGGGGCGGCCCCTCATTTCGAGTGTGCTGCACGCTTGCATCGTGTGATCGCCCTCTCCAGCAGCAGCTCGACTCTGAAGCCAGCCGTGGCCGTGGCCGTGGGTGGAGGTTCTAAAAGCAGTTCGACTCGGCCGCAGATGCGTGCCGCAATGGAAGAGGAATTAGCACTAGCAATAGTAATTCGTAGCTAGTAGTAGTAGTAGTCGTCGTCGTCGTCGTCGTCGTAGTCGTAGTCGTAGGAGCAGAAGTACAGTAGGAGTAGGAGTAGTAGTCCGAGTCGGAGAGTAGTAGTAAAAGAAGTAGCAGCAGCAGGAGAGGGAGGAGTATATAATACTTCTTGTCGTTGTCGTTGTTGTTGACTGCAGCCAGATACCTGCAGATCCGAGAACACACTGCCTGAACCCGAAATCCCAGACAATAAACCTGAGTTTTATACCCCAGACCTCACATTTTGCACATTCAACCATCAGTTGCAAAGCCCCAGAGCACGATTGCCCACAGACTCCAGAACTTGTTACTTCAGTGAAATCAGCATGTGAGCAACGCAGTGTACCTTGACATGATTCAGGTAAATTCCTTACCCTAAGCCCTCCTAAATAAGGGGTTTTTGGGGTATCTGATGTGGCTAGTGCACACTGCAAGGATGGTGCTCGCAAAGAGGTGACCTTGATCCCCAACGCACAGCATCTTGTCCGCGGGGGCACTGCCCGTTATCCTGAGGGCATTATGAGGGTCTTTTTAAAGGTCTTAGCTGGGTTTCGTAGGGTGGGTGAGGCGTTCTGTAAAGTTTCCAAGCGTGCTAAGGCAAGGCTTGTCCTCTAAGGTTTCACGTGCCCAAATAGTGTATAGTTTGGCCGTAAAAGTAATGTCAAGAGCCCAAAATACAATTAAGGACCTCTGTCAAAGGCAAGGAGTCCTCATTAGTTATCATTAGTTGATCTGAAACAGGTTTAGGTCTTCGACGACCCCGAAACGCTAGAATTGGTTGCATAGTTAGAACATACGTTAGGATCTTTATCCCCATAAAGTGGCTATATGAATATACTATGTCGCAACTCCGTTGCTACTGCCAGGTGTTGGGTTCGAGGTTGTCCGGAGGAGAAGGCTGCTAGGTCAGGAGGAGCAACAAACCCTAAAGCCTAAACCCTGAACGGCCCTAATCCCCTAACCCTAAACCTTGAACCCTGAAACCCAAACCCGGTGTCCACAGGTATGAAGCCCAAACCAGACAGGTTTACTGTATGGTTCTCGCTCATTGTTGTCCTTTTTGCTATTGGGGGGCTGTGGTTTCTGGTAATTAGAGGGATCTCCAAACATTCATGTTTGCGAAACATCCAAGCTAGTGTATTCTTGGGGCTTCAGGTCTAAAGCCTTAAACGATCTAAACCCTAAATCCTACACCCTAATTGACATTCACGGGCTGTAGTCGTTGCCCGATGTGCAAGTTCTACATGTCCGGCTACTTAGAACACTTCCAGATAATCCGCCGTCCACTGTCTTTGATAATGAAGTGCATCTGTTCCCGGATGGGTCCACAGAGTATGGTAAGACATGTGTCTTGGCTTACATTTCCTGGTCTTTGATGTTGGCTACCATTGGTAAGCGTGATTTTGTGTGTGTATTGCATCTGGTTGCCTCCCAGGGGTCGTGCAAACGAATAATCGTGCGGAGCTGTATGCGAGTTGTCAAGCATTGCGCATTGCAAGGTGTGGTCATGTAAATACCGAAGTCGAATACCGTGTCGATGGGTTTTCGGAAGTTGCAACTTTCTGGTTGGATGGAAATGATTGGGAGCGTTCTGAGAATTATGATTTGTGGAAACGCGCTTGGGGTGAACTGCGTCGTGCTCCGAATCGTTGGCAGATTTGGAAGGTCAAAAGCCATAGGCGCATCGAGGATGCATTGTACGACCGTGATGCGTGGTGCATTCTTCACGATGATGCGTTTAGGGCTTAGTCCTCGGAATTTTGCTATCTAGCAAAGCCTTTGATAACAGACAGCGGCCCCCAACTTCCTAGCACCGCACATCCTTGCCTTCAGCAACGAGGATTCAGGATCAGTTGTTCAACACTCTCGCGCAGAAGAAGGCGGCCTTCCACAGGGCTTTCAGGGTTCAAGCCCTAGACACTCAAACAGAGGGGTCGGAAAAATTACTGGGGATTTCCCTGTAGCCCCATATCATCAGACCAAACGTCCCCCGAGACCCTATTCTGTTTATCGCCCTTGCATTTCGCCCTTGTTGCCGAACCCTGGCCTTTACTGGAGGTCTCTTGGTGCTTCGTAGTAGGTTTCGGCAGTTGGGGTTTCTTATCGCGATCAGGTTCTACATCCGAAACGTCATTAACGGTCCGGGCCGAACTAAGTTGTAATAGCAGGGGCTCTCTTGCGTTTTCTCGTTTTTACTAGCCTGGACCGTCGCTTCAGTAAGGATACATGTATTAGCAATGGTAGTCCTTTGTTTATTCCTCTGTTATCGAAGCTACGCATACTCTAGCACGAAACCCTGTTACTGTTCTAGCTATTGAAAGATTCCTTCATCATCGCACGACAGATTCGAATCCGGGTTAGCATTTCTGTGGCATTACTGGAGACCGCTGCTTAGTGACTTAGTGGCTTGGTAGGAGTGCAAGCCACAGTCGTACTGAAGACTTAAGTTCAATCATCACCCCCAATTATATATTGTGTATACAGTGTATACAACAACCAAAGCTACACTCAATAAACGCTAAAACCCCAACCAAGGTACCTAGAACCTCACTATGGGACTCCGCAGTGCAGGTACAGCCAAGTCTAGCTCACAACTTGAAGAAGTGACAAGATGGAATGCATAATGGCACTCTACACTAACCCCCCCCGAAAGCCCTCGAACGACCATAAACCATGAACCTTCAACCCCGATCGCTAAAGCCTAAAGCCAGTGCTCCTGAACACTAACCCTCTTTTGGATAACTCTGAAGCACAAGCCCCCTCGTACATCCTCTTAAGAGGTGGGTCCTGAATCCTAAACGCTAAACCCTAAACCCTCACACATCCCCTTAAGAGGTGGATGTGGTCATGCAAACTCCTGGAGCCAACTCCGGCGGGCCTCTGGATGCTCGGATAAACACGCCAAATATACGGCCGGGTTTAGTTGAAGGCCGGCGTCATAGCGCTTCAACTTGAGGTTTGGGGACACTGATGACTGATGCCAGTGCCGGCACACAAAGGAGTATCTTTCCTCGTGCCGTAGACTCCAGATAGCCATTGGGAGAACTTTAAGCTGTTAATTTGGCTTAGCTGGTCTGGCTTAGAAAGTTCGAACCTTCCTGCCACCGGTTATTGTTGAAGAAGAGAGCAGAACACCAGCCTTTAACACTAAACTTTAAACCCAAACCCTAAACCCTAAACCCGTTAAGCTCCAAAGGCTACACTCGAAATCTGTGGGTCGATGGTTGGAGCAGTCTTCCCTGAGGCTCAAAATGGCCTAAAAGCCTCATACACTAGAGTCGTTAGGCCCGAAAGCCGTAAAGTATGAGTCCTTCGAGCCTTATGGGGCTTATTACAGAACCCGGCCACCAAAGCTCGTGAAACGTTTGCAAAGAAGGGTCCTCATGCACCCTCCAGACACGAACTTCATACACTTAAGACCGTTCGGCAACTCCTGTACGCACCACCTTTGCAGAGAATAAGCAGACAAACAAGAGAAACACACACACACACACGCACGCAAGCACGCACACACACACACACACATACATACGCACCCTAAACCGTTCAACATCCCAATGCAGTCCGTAGACCACCCAAAACCCTTACGAAATGCTTCTTAAGCCACACAAGGCACCTGCAACACCCGATATCACCGCATGCAACCCCATGGGACTAACCCTAAAACCCCCGAGCCCTGCTTTGGCTCCTAAACCCACAGACCCTGCCTTATGTAAACCCTGAACCCTAAACCCTGAACCCTGAACCCTGCCCTCGACCCGAAACCCTAAGCCATGCCCTAGACCCCAAACCCTAAACCCTACTTACCACTGCCAAACTCTATAAACCGAGGACTTTCTCGCACGCTTCGCGGGTCCCATCGCTTGGCTCATCGCAGGTCTGCTCTTCCTCTTCGGAGGCTCCACGTGGGCTTGGGCGTCTAAGGGGTTCCTAAGGTTTGGGCTGTAGGGCTATATGTATAGACTACTAGAGTTTTTGAGTTAGGGTTGTTGTGAAGATTTTCAATTGATGCGATGGGGTTGCCAGAATAATTCAGGGGTGTGATAGCGGTTTAGGGTTCTGTAGTGTTTAGGATTATTTTGGCGCTGCCGCTGATCCAGGTGGCGCCACAGCCGATGCCGCAAAACCTAAACCATAGCGCGGCAAGAGGCCGAACCTCCTGGTTGAGCTGGCGGGGTCCGCTGTGCCGGCTTCAAATTGAGAAGTCTTGTAGTTGCAGGCTCAAGCAGCCGCGGTGACAGTGGCATCATATGCCACGAACAGTTAGTTCGGTCTTACTTGTAATGCTACTAGCTATGCAGAAGAATCTAGGCCTGTGTTTCATATAGCGACAACTACAACTCCTTGGAGAGCTTCCTGACATTGTCGCTCCCCGCTTCTGCTTCAAACGTAGTTTGATTGATCGCTCGGGGCCGGGCTTCTCTCCAGGGCTCTTACTGTAGGGGTTTAGGGCGTGCATTGAGGGTTTAGGTTGTACAGGGTTTGTAGGGTCCAAGCATTCGGGGAGTGAAATTGGGTTTAGGCTTTGATTTCGTGGGGTGTCGGATGTTAGGCTGTTTAGGCTTACTTCGAAGGTTTAACCTTATGGCTTGATGGCATACGGATCAAAGCAGGATACCACTGTTAGGGGCTAAGGCGGTTGGGACTGTAGGGGTTTGTTAAGCTTTTACTGTAGGGTTTATGGTCGATGCCCGAAGGGTCCTAGGTCCTAGGTGCTGTTATGGGGAGAACCGTCCCAAATCATAATAGTAGTTCCTGCTATAGAAAACCCTACAGTCTATTTTACGGGTACTTATGAGGACCCTCTGGGATGTGGGGCCCTTTCTGGCTATGGTGGGGTTCATAAACGTTTGTTGGAGTCAGCCAGTGAGCCGCCGTCGTTGTTCCGAACTCGAATACCATTCTTTGGACCTGTTCCTTACAGGAACTGTTATGAAATCCTAACAGTCCATGTGCCCATGTATTACATACTTTTAGCTTGAAGTACCTATATATGGAGTATGTACTGTTAAGGCCAAAGTATATACTACAATGGGTACATGGACCCTTGGAGAAATTCAGGTTTTTACTCTTTCTCCTTGATTCACAAGGTCTTGAGTCCTAAACCAGCCAGAAGCCTTGATGTAGAGGCCTTCTCAATCAGAATCGGGTTTGGGGTTTTTTATACACTAGTAATGATAGGGAGCCCTAACCGATCCTTGTTCAAACTCGTCCCACAAATTGACAGCGTTCGAACCAAAATCCCACAGACTTGGACCCTGAACTGTGATACCTTTCTCTGGAAAAGTGCTTTATGCTTCTAGGATCTTATGTTAAACAAGAAAAAGCATATACGGTAGCCACGAGGTCCTCGAAGGGAACCCTTAGAGATCCCTTCGAGGCACCCTTGTAATATTGCTTTCCTAGTTTTTACCTTTTCAAGATCGCAGAAACTCTAAACCCTAAACCCTAAACCCTAAACCCTAAACCCTAAACCGGCAGGAGCCGGCATGGGAGGGCCGGCCGGGCCCGGTGGCCCGGGTGGGAACCCTTTCGAGCTTGGCAAGTCCAAGGCGGCCCCTG